>JAPVEC010000027.1:185754-212783 GCA_028984105.1 Lavandula angustifolia | reverse complement strand
TTCACCAATGTAGAAGGCTTATTACACACTGCAAGTTAGCTTGGCGTTGCAATGTCGAAGCGGGGTCCTAGAAGATGAGTAACGGGGAGATATGACCAAAATCGAGAAGCGCTAGCAAGTTGGGCCCCGAAAACCTTCGCCTTCCCGGTGGGGCGTCTGCACGCATCACCAGTATCTCCCTCGTTTCTCATCCATTTCACCCCGTTTTGCAGTCGGTCCGAGGCTAACTCAGAGAGGGCTAGGACTACATACGCCTTTTGTGACCGTTGGATTACACTTTTACCCTTTCGAAAAAGCACGGCTAAAAGCGCCCATGATTCGTCGTGCGAGATGCCTCGCGTTCCTGGCTCAAATCTACCTGCCTTCAAAGCTCGATCTCCTGTCTTTCATCGATAGAAGTTGTTATACACCTGCGAGTTAGCTTCGCTGCAAGTCAGGAAAGCGAGATCTAGGAGATGAGTAACGAGGGAGATACTAACCAAATCGGGAAAGCCGCGCAAGTTGGGCCCTGAAAACCTCCTTCGGGGGTAGGCATATGCTTTTATCACCCATATCTCCCTCGTTTCTCATCCATTTTACCCCGTTTTGCTGTCGTTGCCAAGCTAACTCAGAGAGGGCTAGGACTACATGCTAGCTTTGACCATCGCATTACACTTTTACCCTTTCCGAAAAAGCATAGCTAAAAGCGCTATGATTCGTCAGCGCAGATACCTCACGTTCCTCATTGAATCCTACCTCACCAAAGCTTGATTTCCTGTGTTTCACCGATAGAAGTTGTTACACCCGCAAGTTAGCTTCACGCTACAATCGAACGAGGTCAAGAATGAGTAACGGGGAGATATAACCAAATCGGAAACAGCGTAAGTTGGGCCCGAAAACCTTATGCCTTCCAGGTAGGCGTACGCTTTGCACTATATCTCCCTCGTTTCTCATCCATTTCACCCCATTTTTCTTGTGCGTTGCAAGCTAACCCGAGGAGCTATGACTACATGCTAGCTTTGTCCAGTCAGTGCACTTTTACCGCTTTCGAAAAAGCACGGATATAAGCGCCCCTTGATTCATCAGCGAATCCTCGTGTTCCTCCTTCGAATCCTACCTCACCAAAAGCTTGATTTCTATGTTTCCTTGATGAAGTTGTTACACTCACGAGTTAGCCTCAGCGGTGCCTGATCGAAACGGGGTCTAGAGATGAGTAGCGAGGAGACAGTGACCAAGATCGGAAACCGTGCAAGTTGGGCCCGAAAAGCCTTCGCCTTCCGGTGGCGTCTTGCTTTTAGCACTATATCTCCCTCGTTTCTCATCCCATTTCACCCCATTTTGCTGTCGTTGCGAAGCTAACTTAGAGAGCTACGACTACATGCTTTGGCTTTGTCCGTCGGATTGCGGTTTACCCTTTCAAAAAGCACGGCTAAAGCGCGCGGATCACCTCGCGTTCCTCGTCGAATCTACCTTACCAAAAGCTTGATTTCCAGTGTTTCACCAATAAGAAGTTGTTAGATCTGCGAAAGTTAGCTTGTGTTTGCAATCGGAAACAGGGTCTAGAAGATGAGTATTGAGGAGATATGACCCAAATCGGGAAACCGCGCAAGTTGGGCCCCAAAACCTTACGCCTTCCCGGTGGCGTCGCTTTTTAGCACTATATCTCCCCTCGCTTCTCATTCATTTCACCCCGTTTAGGCTGTCGTTGCGAAGCTAACTCAGAGAGACTACGACTAGATGCTGGCTTTGTCCATTCCGGATTGCACTTTTACCCTTTCGAAAAAGCATAGCTAAAGCGCTATGATTCGTCGCATTGAGGTACCTCACGTTCCTCATTGAATCTACCTCACCAAAAGCTTGATTTCCTGTGTTTCACCGATAGAAGTTGTTACACACAGCAATTAGCTTCACGCTACAATCGGAACCTGAGATTCAAGAAAGATAAGTACTTGAGGAGATATAACCAAATCCGGGAAACCCCGCGCAAGTTGGGCCCAGAAAACCATATGCCTTCCCGGTGAGGCGTACGCTTTTAGCACTTATATCTCCCTCGTTTCTCATCCATTTCCCCCCCATTTTCTTGATCGTTGCGAAGCTAGCTTAGAGGGGCTATGACTACATGCTAGCTTTGTCGTAATCCAGTGCACTTTTACCACTTTCGAAAAGCACGGAGATATAAGCGGCTATGATTCATCGCGCGGATGCCTCGTGTTCCTCGTCGAATCTACCTCACCAAAAGCTTGATTTCTATGTTTCCACTGATAGAAGTTGTTACACCTACGAGTTAGCTTCGCGGTGTACAATCGAACGGGGTCTAGAAGATGAGTAACGAGGGAGACATGACCAAGATCAGGAAGCCCAGTGCAAGTTGGGCCCAAAAACCTTCGCCTTCCAGGTGGCGTACTGCTTTTAGCACTATATCTCCCTCCGTTTCTCATCCATTTCACCCCTTTTTGCTGTCGTTGCGAAGCTAACCCAGAAACTACGACTACATGCTGGCTTTGTCAGGTCGGTTGCGGTTTTACCCTTTCAAAAAAGCATGACTAAAAGCGCAGATACCTGCGTTCCTCGACATCGAATCTACCTTACCAAAAGCTTGATTTTTCCAGTGTTTCACCAGTAGAAGTTGTTAGATCTGCAGTTAGCTTCGACGTATTTGCAATCGGAACGAGGTCCTAGAAGATGAGTAAGGGAGATATGACCAAAATCGGAAGCCCAGCGCAAGTTGGGCCCAAAAAACCTTACGCCTTCCCGGTGGCGTACGCTTCGCACTATATCTCCCTCGCTTCTCATTCATTTCACCCCGTTTAGATGTCGTTGCGAAGCTAACTTAGAGCTACGACTAGATTGCTTGCTTTGTCCGCCGGATTCGCACTTTTACCGCTGAGGAAAGCGTAGGTAAAAGCCCAGCATGATTAACATCAGCGCGAGATACCTCACGTTCCTCATTGAATCTCACCTCACCAAAGCTTGATTTCCTGTGTTTCACCGATGAAGTTGTTACACTGCGAGTTAGCTTCGCGGTGCAATCAGAAACAGGGTCCTAGAAGATGAGTAACGAGGGAGATATGACAAAAATCGAGAAACCGCAAGTTGGACCCGAAAACCTTCACGCCTTCCCCGGTGGCGTCCGCACCCAACACCATATCTCCTCGTTTCTCATCCATTTCACCACTGTTTTGCGGTCGTTGCGAAGCTAACTCGAAGGAGCTAGGACTGCATCCTGGCTTTGATCGTCGGTTACACTTTTACCCTTTCGAAAAAGCACATTCTAAAAGCGCTATGATTCAATCACGCGCGAGATGCCTCGCTTTTCCTCATCAAAACTACCTCACCAAAAGCTCGATTTCATGTGTTTCACCGATGCCAGAAGTTGTTACACTGCGAGTTAGCTTCATGCGCTACTGTCGATGAATAGGGTCTAGAAGATGAGTAACGGGGAGATCTCAGCCAAAATCGGGAAACCCTAGCATAGTCGGGCCCGAAAACCTTACTCCTTCCGGTAGGCATCCGCTTTTAGCACCATATCTCCCCTCGTTTCTCATCCATTTTACCTGTTTTCTTTATCGTTGCGGGAAGCTAACTCGAAGGGGAACTAGGACTACATGCTTTGGCTTTGACCATCGGATTACACTTTTACCCTTTCGGCACAGAAAGCCACGCATTAAAAGCGACTATGATTCGTTCTTGTGCAGATGCCTCACGTTCCTCATCAAATCAATCTCACCAAAAGCTCCGATTTCTACGAGTTTCACCAATAAAAAGTTGTTACATCGTAGGCGAGTTAGCTTCGAGGTTACCGTATCGAGCGGGGTGCCAGAATATGAGTACTTGAGGGAGGATATGACCAAAATCGGGAAACCGCGCATAGTTGGGCCCGAAAACCTTCGCCTTCCCGGTGGCGTGCGCTCCTAGCACCATATCTCCCTCGTTTCTCATCCATTTCACCCCCGTTTTATAGTCGTTGCGAAGCTAACTCGGAGGGCTAGGACTACATGCTTGGCTTTGACCGTTGGATTACACTTTTTACCCTTTCGAAAAGCACCGGCTAAAACAGGCACTATGATTCGTCGTGCAGATGCCTCGCGTTCCTCGTCGAGATCTACCTCACCAAAAAGCTCGATTTCCTGTGTTTCATCGATAGAAGTTGTTACACCTGTGAGTTAGCTTCGGCGTTGCAATCGGAACGGGGTCTAGAAGATGAGTAGCGAGGGAGGGAATATAGCAAAATCGGGAAACCGCTGCGAAGTTGGGCCCGAAGAACTCGCCTCCTTCCGGTAGGCGTATGCTTTTATCACCATATCTCCTCGTTTCTCATCCATTTTACCCCGTTTTGCTGTTGTTGCGAGAAAGCTAAATCAGAGGGCTAGGACTACATGCTGGCTTTGACCGTCGCATTACACTTTTACCCCTTTCGAAAAAGCACGACTAAAAGCACTTTATGATTCATCGCGTAGATGCCTCGCGTTCCCTCATCGAATCTACCTCACCAAAAGCTTGATTTCCGAGTGTTTTCACCGATAGAAGTTGTTAGATACGTGAGTTGGCTTGGCTTTGCAATCCAGACGGGGTCTAGAAGATGAAGTAACGAGGGAGATACCTGACAAAATCGAGGAAACCGCGTAAGTTGGCCCCAAAACCTTCACGCCTTCCGGTAGCGTCTGCTTTTAGCACTATATCTCCTCGCTTCTCATTCATTTCACCCCAGTTTAGGCTTGTCGTTGCGAAGCTAACTTAGAGAGCTACGACTACATCTTCTAGGTTTTTTTTTTGTCAGTCGGATTGCACTTTTACCATTTCGAAAAGCATGGCTAAAAGCGCTATGATTTGTCGGCGCGAGATGCCTCCCGTTCCTCATTGAATCTACCTCACCAAAAGCTCGATTTCTTGTGTTTCACAGATAGAAGTTGTTACACACTGTGGTTAGCATTCCGATTTAACGATCGAAACGAGGGTCTAGAAGATGAGTAACGAGGGAGATAGACCAAAATCGAGAAACCGCGCAAGTTGGGCCAAAAAACCTTACGCCTTCCGGTGGCGTACGCATTCAGCACCATATCTCCCTCGTTTCTCATCCATTTTTACCCGTTTTGCTGTCGTTGCAAAAGCTAACTCAAGGGCTAGGACTACATGCTGGCTTTGGTGTCGGATTACACTTTTACCCTTTTAAAAAGCACGGCTAAAAGCGCTATGATTCGTTGCTGCGAGATGCCTCACGTTCCTCATCGAATCTACCTCACCAAAAGCTTGATTTCCTGAGTTTCACTTAGATAAAAGTTATTACATCGGCGAGTTACTTGGCGTTGCAATCCGAGCGGGGGTCAGAAGATGAGTAATGAGGGAGATATGACCAAAATCGGAAACCGCGCAAGTTGGGCCCCAAAACCGCTACGCCTTCCCGTGGGCGTCTTCTTTCTTAGCACCATATCTCCCTCGTTTCTCATCCATTTCACCCGTTTTGCAGTCGTTCCAAAGCTAACTCGGAGGGCTAGGGACTACATGTTGGCTTTTTTGATCGTTGGATTACGCTTTTACCTTTTCGAGAAAGCACATTAAAAGCGGCTCCATGATTCGATCACGCTTGAGATGCCTCGCGTTCTTTGTCGAATCTACGACCAAAAGCTTGATTTCTGTGTTTCACCAATAGAAGTTGTTACATCTGCAAGTTAGCCCGCGGCTATTTGCAATCGAACGGGGTCAAGAAGATGAGTAACGAGGAGAGATATTGACCAAAATCCGAAACCGCGCAAGTTGGGCCCGAAAACCTTATGCGCTTCCGGTAGGCGTCTGCTTTTAGCACTATATCTCCCTCGTTTCTCATCCATTTCACCCCATTTTGCTTTCGTTTGCAAAGCGAACTCGAGAGAATACGACTACATTCTGGCTTTGTCCAGTCGGATTGCACTTTTATCCTTTCAAAAAGCCTGACTAAAGCGCTATGATTGAAATCAGCCTGAGATGCCTCGCGTTCCTCGTTGAATCTACCTCACTAAAGCTCGATTTCCAGATTTTCACTGATAAAAGTTGTTACATCGGTGAGTTAGCTTCAGCGTTGCTATTAGAACGGGGTCTAGAAGAGGAGTAACGAGGGAGATATGACAAAAATCGGGAAACCGCGCAGTTGGGCCCGAAAACGCTACGCCTTCCCCGGTGGCGTGCGCACTCAGCACCATATCTCCCTCGTTTCTCATCCATTTCACCCCGTTTTGCAGTCGTTGCAAAGCTAACTCGGAGGGCTAGGACTACGTGCTGGCCTTGATCATCATATTACACTTTTACCCTTTCGAAAAAGCCATGGCTAAAGCGATATGATTAAAGTCGCGCGAGATGCCTCGCGTTCCTCGTCGAATCTACCTCACCAAAAGCTTGATTTCACTGTGTTTCACGATATAAGTTGTTACACCTACGAGTTAGCTTAGCGGTGCAATCAGAACGGGGTCTAGAAGATGAGTTAACGAGGGAGATATGACCAAGATCGGGAAACCGCGCAAGTTGGGCCCCAAAACCTTACGCCCGTCCGGTGGCGTACGCTCCTTTAGCACTATATCTCCCTCGTTTCTCATCCATTTCACCGTTTTGTTGTCGTTGCGAAGCTAACTTGGAGAGACTCACGACTACATGCGGCTTTGTCAGTCAGATTGCACTTTTACCCTTTTAGAAAAGCATGAGCTAAAGCTATGATTCGTCGCGCCTTGAGATACCTCGCGTTCCTCACCAAAACTACCTCACCAAAAGCTCGATTTCATGTGTTTCACCGATAGAAGTTGTTACACACTGCCAAGTTATCTTCTGGCTGCAATCGAAACGGGTGCAGAAGATGAGTAACGAGGGAGATATGACCAAAATCGGGGAAACCGCGCAAGTTGGGCCCGAAAACTGGCGCCTTCCGGTGGCGTCTTCTTTTAGCACCATATCTCCCTCGTTTCTCATCCATTTCACCCCGTTTTGCGGTCGTTGCGAAGCTAACTCGAGAGGGCTAGGACTACATGCTTTGGCTTTGATCGTCGGATTACACTTTTACCCTTTCGAAAAGCACGGCTAAAAGTCTTATGATTCATCGCCGAGATGCCTTGTGTTCCTCGTCGAATCTACCTCACCAAAAGCTCGATTTCACGTGTTTCACCGATAGAAGTTGTTACACCTATGAGTTAGCTTCGGCTGCAATTAGAATGGGTCACAGAGGTTGAGTAACGAGGGAGATATGACCAAAATCGGGAAGCCGCGCAAGTTGGGCACGAAAACCTTACGCCTTCCCGGTGGCGTACGCTCTAGCACCATATCTCCCTCGTTTCTCAACCATTTCACCCCGTTTTGCCGTCGTTGCGAAGCTAACTTCCAGGAGGGCTAGTACTACATGCTGGCCTTGATCGTCGGATTACACTTTTACCCTTTCGAAAAGCATAGCTAAAAGTGCTTATGATTCGTTGCCGCGGTGCCTCGCATTCCTCATCGAATCTACCTCACCAAAAAGCTTGATTTCCTGTGTTTCACCGATAGAAGTTGTTACACCTGCGGTTAGCTTCGGCCTTCAATCGAACGGGGTCTAGAGGATGAGTAACAGAGGTAGATATGACCAAAATCGGGAAACCGCGCAAGTTGGGCCCGAAAACCTTACGCCTTCCCGGTAGGCGTACGCTTTTAGCACCATATCTCCCTCGTTTCTCATCCATTTTACCCCATTTTGCTATCGTTGCGAAGCTAACTCGAGGAAACTAGGACTACATGCTATCTTTGGCCATCGGATTACAATTTTACCCTTTTGAAAAAGCACGGCTAAAAGCACTGATTCATTGTGCGGATACCTCATGTTCCTCGTCAAATCTACCTCACCAAAAGCTCGATTTCCCGAGTTTCAGCGATAAAGGTTGTTACATCGGCAAGTTAGCTTTGCGTTGAAATCAAAATGGGGTCTAGAAGATGAGTAACGAGGGAGGATATGACCAAAATCGGCAAACAGCGCAAGTTGGGCCCGAAAACCTTACGCCTTCCGGTGGCGTACGCTTTTAGAACCATATCTCCCTCGTTTCTCATCCATTTCACCCCGTTTTGTAGTTGTTTTGCGAAAGCTAACTTTCGGAGAGGGCTAGGATACATCTTTGGCTTTGATCATCGGATTACACTTTTACCCTTTCAAAAAAGCCACAGTAAAAGCGCTATGATTCGTCGCGCGAGATGCCTCGCGTTCCGCATCGAATCTACCTCACCAAAAGCGATTTCTGTGTTTCAACAATAGAAGTTAGCTTTGTGCTGCTTGTCGAGAATGGGGTCTAGAAGATGAGTAACGGGGAGATATGACCAAAATCGAGGAAGCAGCGCTTGAAGTTGGGCCCAAAAACCTTACGCCTTCCCGGTAGACGTGCTGCTTTTAGCACTATATCTCCCTCGTTTCTCATCCATTTAACCCCGTTTCTTGTCGTTGCTTGAGGCTAACTTAGAGGGCTATGACTACATCTTTGGCATTGTCAGTCGGATTGCACTTTTACCCTTTCAAAAAGCACAGCTAAAAGTCTTTATGATTCAGTCAGCGAGATACCTCGCGTTCCTCATCGAATCTACCTCTCCAAAAGCTCGATTTCTGTGTCTCATCAATAGAAGTTGCTACACCTCACGAGTTAGCTTCGCGGTGCTGTCAGAACGGGGTCTAGAAGATGAGTAACGGGAGATATGACAAAAATCGGAAACCGCGCAAGTTGGGCCCGAAAACCTTACGCCTTCCCGTTGGCGTCCGCACTTTAGCACCATATCTCCCTCGTTTCTCGTCCATTTTACCCCATTTTGCTGTCGTTGCGAAGCTAACTCGAAGAACTAGGACTACATGCTGTCTTTGGCCGTCGGATTACACTTTTACCATTTTGAAAAAGCACGGCTAAAAGCGGCCCATGATTCGTTGCACGGATGCCTCACGTTCCTCGTCGAATCCACCTCACCAAAAGCTTGATTTCCTGAGTTTCACCGATAAAAGTAGTTACATCGGCGAGTTAGCTTCGCGTTCCGGTCAGAACGGGGTCTAGAAGATGAGTAACGAGGAGATATGACCAAAATCGGAAGCTAGCGCAAGTTGGGCCCGAAAACCTTACGCCTTCCGGTGGCGTCTTCTTTAGCACCATATCCTCCTCGTTTCTCATCCATTTCACCCCGTTTTGTAGTCGTTGCGAAGCTAACTCAGAGGCGAGGACTACATGCTGGCTTTGATCGTCGGAATACACTTTTACCCTTTCGAAAAAGCATAGCTAAAAGTCTTATGATTCATCGTGCAGATGCCTTGCGTTCCTCATCGAATCTACCTCACCAAAAGCTCGATTTCCTATGTTTCACCGATTGAAGTTGTTACACCTGTGAGTTAGCTTCGCTGCAATCCCGAAGGGAGGTCTAGAGGTTGAGTAACGAGGGAGATATGACCAAAATCGGGAAACCGCGCAAGTTGGGCCCGAAACCTTACGCCTTCCGGTGGCGTACGCTGCCAGCACCATATCTCCCTCGTTTCTCATCCATTTCACCCATTTTGCAGTCGTTGCGAAGCTAACTCGGGCGACTAGGACTACATGCTTGGCCTTGATCGTCGGATTACACTTTTACCCTTTCGAAAAAGCACGGCTAAAAGTCTTATGATTCGTATCGCGCGAGATGCCTCGAATTCCTCGTCGAATCTACCTCACCAAAAGCTCGATTTCTGTGTTTCATAGATAGAAGTTGTTACACACTGCGAGTTAGCTTCGGCGTTGCAATCGAGAATGGGGTCTAGAGGATGAGTAACGAGGTAGATATGACCAAAATCGGGGAAACCGCGCAAGTTGGGCCCGAAAACCTTCGCCTTCCGGTGGCGTACGCTTTTAGCACCATATCTCCCTCGTTTCTCTTCCATTTCACCTGTTTTTGCTATCGTTGTGAAGCTAACTCGAGAGGGCTCGACTACATTCTAGTTTTGTTGCGTCGGATTGCACGTTTACCCTTTCGAAATAGCACGGCTAAAGCGCTATGATTAGTCGCACAGAGATGCCTCGCGTTCGTTCCAATCGGAAACGGGGTTAATTAGATGACTAACGAGGGAGATATAACCAAAATCGAGAAACCGCGCAAGTTGGGCCCCAAAAAACCTTACGCCTTCCGGTGGCGTACGCACCCAGCACCATATCTCCGTCGTTTCTCTTCCATTTCACCCTATTTTGCTATCGTTGCGAAGCTAGCTCGAGAGGAGCTATGACTAAATCCTGGTTTTTGTCCATCGGATTGCACGTTTACCCTTTCAAAATGGCACGGCTAGAAGCCACACATGATTCGTCGCGTAGATGCCACGCGTTCCTCATCGAATCTAACTCACCCAAAAGCTTGATTTCCTCGGTTTCACCAATACAAGTTGTTATGTACGAGTTAGGTTCATCTTTGCCATCGGAACGGGGTCTAGAAGATGAGTAACAAGGGAGATATGACCAAAATCGAGGAAACCGCGCAAGTTGGGCTCGAAAACCTTACGCCTTCCGGTGGCGTACGCTTTAGCACTATATCTCCGTCGTTTCTCATCCATTTCACCCCATTTTTCTGTTGTTGCGAAGCTAACTCGAGAGGGGCTACGCCTCTTCTTTGGTTTTTGTCCATCGGATTGCACGTTTAGCCTTTCGAAATAGCACGGCGACAAGCCACATGATTCGTCGCATAGATGCCACGCGTTCCTCGTCGAATCTACCTCACCAAAAGCTCGATTTCCTCAGTTTCACCTATGGAAGTTGTTACGACTACGAGTTAGCTTCACGCTTTGTAATAAGAGCAGGGTCTAGAAGATAAGTAACAAGGGAGATATGACCAAAATTGGGAAACCGCGCAAGTTGGGCCCGAAAACCTTACGCCTTCCCGGTGGCGTGCGCACTAGCACCATATCTCCCTCGTTTCTCATCCATTTCACCCCATTTTCCTGTCGTTTGCAAAGCGAACTCGAGAGGAGCTACGACTACATTACGGCTTTGTCCGTCGGATTGCACTTTTATCCTTTCAAAAACGGTGAAGCGCTATGATTCAATCAGCGCAGATGCCTCCACGTTCCTCGTTGAATCTACCTCACTAAAAGCTCGATTTCCTGAGTTTCACCGATAAAAGTTGTTACATTGGTGAGTTAGCTTCGCGTTGCAATTAGAACAGGGTCTAGAAGAGGAGTAACGAGGGAGATATGACAAAAATCGGGAAACCGCGCAAGTTGGGCCCGAAAACCTTACGCCTTCCCGGTAGGCGTCTGCTTTTAGCACCATATCTCCCTCGTTTCTCATCCATTTCACCCCGTTTTGCAGTCGTTGCGAAGCTAACTCAGAGGGCTAGGACTACGTGCTGGCCTTGATCATCAGATTACACTTTTACCCTTTCGAAAAAGCACGGCTAAAAGCGCTATGATTCATCGCGCGAGATGCCTCGCGTTCCTCTGTCGAATCTACCTCACCAAAAGCTTGATTTCCTGTGTTTTCACTTTGATAGAAGTTGTTACACCTGCGAGTTAGCCTCGTGCTACAATCAGAACGGGGTCTAGAGGATGAGTAACGAGGTACATATGACCCAAAATTGAGAAACCGTGCGCAAGTTGGGCCCGAAAACCTTACGCCTTCCGGTGGCGTACGCTTTTAGCACCATATCTCCCTCGTTTCTTATCCATTTCACCCCATTTTGCTGTCGTTGCGAAGCTAACTCGAGAGGGCTACGACTACATGGTGGCTTTGTCCATCATATTGCAATTTTGCCCTTTGAAGCAACCTTTGCTAAAAGCGCTATAATTTATTGCGCGGATGCCTTACGTTCCTCGTCAAATCTACCTCACCAAAAGCTCGATTTCCTGAGTTTCACCTGATAAAGGTTGTTACATCGGCGAGTTAGCTTTGCGTTGCATTTAGAGCGGGGTCTAGAAGATGTGCTTAGAGGAGATATGACCAAAATCCGAAACCGCGCAAGTTGGGCCCAAAAACCTTACGCCTTCCCGGTGGGCGTGCGCTTTTAGCACTATATCTCCCTCGTTTCTCATCCATTTCACCCCGTTTTGCTGTCGTTGCAAAGCTAATTCGAGAGGGCTACGACTATATTCTAGTTTTGTACGTCGGATTGCACGTTTACCATTTTGAAATAGCACGGCTAAAGCGCGATGATTCATCGCACGGATGCCTCGCGTTCCTCGTCGTGTCTACCTCACCAAAAGCTCGATTTATTCAGTTTTACCAATAGAAGTTGTTACGTCTGCGAGTTAGGTTCATCTTTTGCCAATCGAAGCGGGGTCTAGAAGATGAGTAACAAGGGAGATATGACCAAAATCGAGGAAACCGCGCAAGTTGGGCACGAAAACCTTACGCCTTCCCGGTAGGCGTGCGCTTTTAGCACTATATCTCCGTCGTTTCTCATCCATTTCACCCCGTTTTGCTGTTGTTGCGAAGCTAACTCGAGAGGGCTACGACTCTGCTTTGGTTTTGTCCATCGGATTGCACGTTTAGCCCTTTTGAAATAGCACGCGAGAAAGCCACATGATTCGTCGCGTAGATGCCCGCGTTCCTCGTCGAATCTACCTCACCAAAAGCTCGATTTCCTCAGTTTCACCTATAGAAGTTGTTACGACTACGAGTTAGCTTCACGCTGCTACCCATCGGAACGAGGGTCTAGAAGATGAGTAACAAGGGAGATATGACCAAAATTGGGAAGCCAGCGCAAGTTGGGCCCGAAAACCTTACGCCTTCCGGTGGCGTACGCACTAGCACCATATCTCCCTCGTTTCTCATCCATTTCACCCCATTTTTATGTCGTTGCGAAGCTAACTCGAGTGCTACGACTACATGCTGGCTTTGTCCGTCGGATTACACGTTTCCGCTTTCAAAATAGCACGACTAAAAGCGCTATGATTCCTCGCGTAGATGCCTCGCGTTCCTCGTCGAATCTACCTCACCAAAAGCGCGATTTAGTTTCACCCGATAGAAGTTGTTACGACTACGAGTTAGCTTCCACGGCTGCCCAATCGAACGGGGTCTAGAAGTTGAGTAACAAGGGAGATATGACCAAAATCGAGAAACCGCGCAAGTTGGGCCCGAAAATGTTACGCCTTCCCGAGTGGCGTCTACTTTTAGCACAATATCTCCCTCGTTTCTCATCCATTTCACCCGTTTTTACGTCGTTGTGTAGCTAACTTTCGAGTGCTACGACTACATGCGGCTTTGTCGCGTCGGATTACACGTTTCCGCTTTCAAAATAGTACAGCTAAAATCACTATGATTCGTCGCGTAGATGCCTCGCGTTGCTCGTCAAATCTACCTTACCAAAAGGTCTCAATTTCCTCGGTTTCACTGATAGAAGTTGTTACATCTACGAGTTAACTTTGCTCTGCCAATTAGAGGCGGGGTCTAGAAGATGAGTAACAAGGGAGATATAACCAAAATCGGGAAGCTGCTGCAACTTGGGCCCGAAAACCTAACACCTTCCCGGTGGCGTACGCTGCTTTGCACCATATCTCCCTCGTTTCTCATCCATTTCACCCAATTTTGCTGTCGTTGCGAAGCTCACTCGGAGGGCTACGACTACATGGTGGCTTTGTCCATCCAGTTGTATTTTTTGCCCTTTAGAAACAGCCTTGCTAAAGCGCTATGATTCATTGCGCGAGATGCCTCACGTTCCTCGTCGAATCTACCTCACCAAAAGCTCGATTTCCTGAGTTTCACCGATAAAAGTTGTTACATCGGCGAGTTAGCTTCGTGTTGCAATCGGAACGGGGTCTAGAAGATGAGTAACGAGGGAGATATGACCAAAATCGGGAAACCGCGCAAGTTGGGCCCAAAAACCTTACGCCTTCCGGTGGCGTACGCCTTTTAGCACTATATCTCCCTCGTTTCTCTTCCATTTCACCCCGTTTTGGGTTCGTTGCAAAGCTAACTCGAGAGGGCTAGGACTACATTCTGGCTTTGTCAGTCGGATTGCACTTTTATTCTTTCCGAAAAAGCACGGCTAAAGCGCTGATGATTCATCGCGCTTGAGATGCCTCACGTTCCTCATCAAATCTACCTCACCAAAAGCTCGATTTCCTGAGTTTCACCCGATAAAAGTTGTTACATCAGTGAGTTAGCTTCGCGTTGTAATTAGAACGGGGTCTAGAAGATGAGTAACGAGGGAGATATGACAAAAATCGGGAAACCACGCAAGTTGGGCCCGAAAACCTTACGCCTTCCCGGTAGGCGTACGCTTCCAGCACCATATCTCCCTCGTTTCTGATCCATTTCACCCCGTTTTGCAGTCGTTGTGAAGCTAACTCAGAGGGCTAGGACAACATGCTGGCTTTGATCGTCGGATTACACTTTTACCCTTTCGAAAAAGCACAGCTAAAAGTGCTATGATTCGTCGCGCAGATGCCTCGCGTTCCTCGTCGAATCTACTTCTCCAAAAGCTCGATTTCCTGTGTTTCACCGATAGAAGTTGTTACACCTGCAAGTTAGCTTCGTGCTGCAATCAGAACGGGGTCTAGAGGATGAGTAACGAGGTAGATATGATAAAAATCGGGAAACCGCGCAAGTTGGGCCCGAAAACCTTACGCCTTCCGGTGGCGTACGCACTCAGCACCATATCTCCCTCGTTTCTTATCCATTTCACCCCATTTTGCTGTCGTTGCGAAGCTAACTCGAGTGCTACGACTACATGCGGCTTTGTACGTCGGATTTCTCGTTTCCGCTTTCAAAATAGCACTGGCTAAAGCGGCCCATGATTCGTCGCGTAGATGCCTCGTGTTCCTCGTCGAATCTACCTCACCAAAAGCTCAATTTCCTTAGTTTCACCGATAGAAGTTGTTACGACTACGAGTTAGCTTCACTTGCTTCGCAATCAGAATAGGGTCCAGAAGATGAGTAACAAGGGAGATGTGACCAAATCATATGATTCGTCGCGTAGATGCCATATCTCCCTCGTTTCTCATCCGTTTAATACCATTTTCTTTGTCGTTGCCAAAGCTAACTCGGAGGGATACGACTACATGGGGGTTTTGTCTATCATATTGCACTTTTTCCCTTCGAAGCATGACCTTTGCTAAAAGCGCTTATGATTCGTCGCGAGAGATGCCTCGCGTTCCTCGTCGTGTCTACCTCACCAAAAGCTCGATTTCCTCAATTTCACCAATAGAAGTTGTTACGTCTGCGAGTTAGGTTCATCTTTGCAATCGGAACGGGGTCAGAAGATGAGTAACAAGGGAGATATGACCAAAATCGGGAGAACGCGTAAGTTGGGCCCCTTAAAACCTTACGCCTTCCGGTAGGCGTGCGCTTTTAGCACTATATCTCCCTCGTTTCTCTTCCATTTCACCCCGTTTTGCTGTCGTTGCAAAGAGCTAACTCGGAGGGGCTAGGACTACATTACGGCTTTGTCAGTCGGATTGCACTTTTATCCTTTCAAAAAGCACGGCTAAAGCGCTATGATTCATCGCACGGATGCCTCACGTTCCTCGTCGAATCTACCTCGGCAAAAGCTCGATTTCTCGAGTTTCACCGATAAAAGTTGTTACATCGGTGAGTTAGCTTCGGCGTTGCAATCGGAAGCCGGGGTCTAGAAGATGAGTAACGAGGGAGATATGACCAAAATCGGGAAACGCGCAAGTTGGGATGTTGAAAACCTTACGCCTTCCCGGTAGGCGTATGCTTTTAGCACCATATCTCCCTCGTTTCTCATCCATTTCACCCCGTTTTGCAGTCGTTACGAAGCTAACTCGAGAGGGCTAGGACTACATGCAGGCCTTGATCGTCGGATTACACTTTTACCCTTTTGAAAAAGCACGGCTAAAAGCGCTATGATTCGTCGCGCGGATACCTCGCGTTCCTCGTCGAATCTACCTCACAAAAAGCTCGATTTCCTGTGTTTCACCGATAGAAGTTGTTACACTTGCGAGTTAGATTCGCTGCCATCGAGACGGGGTCCAGAGGATGAGTAACGAGGTAGATATGACCAAAATCGGGAGCCGCGCAAGTATGGCCCGAAAACCTTACGCCTTCCGGTGGCGTGCGCACAGCACCATATCTCCCTCGTTTCTCATCCATTTCACCCCATTTTGCTGTCGTTTTGCGAAGCAAACTCGGAGAGGGCTACGACTACATGGTGGCTTTGTCCATCATGTTGCACTTTTTTCCCTTTTGCCCAAAGCAGACCTGCTGCTAAAAGCGGTATGATTCGTTGCATAGATGCCTCACGTTCCTCGTCGAATCTACCTCACCAAAAGCTCGATTTCACTGAGTTTCACCGATAAAAGTTGTTACATTAGCGAGTTAGCTTCGGCGCTGCAATTAGAACGGGGTCTAGAGGATGAGTAACTTGAGGTAGATATGACCAAAATCGGGAAGCCGCGAAAGTTGGGCCCGAAAACCTTACGCCTTCCTAGTAGGCGTAGCACTTTTAGCACCATATCTCCCTCGTTTCTCATCCATTTCACCCCATTTTGCTGTCGTTGCGAAGCTAACTCGAGAGGGCTACGACTAAATGGTGGCTTTGTCCATCATATTGCACTTTTTCCCTTTCGAACAGCCTTTGCTAAAAGCCTTTATGATTCGTTGCGCGGATGCCTTACGTTCCTCGTCGAATCTACCTCACCAAAAGCTCGATTTCCTGAGTTTCACCTATAAAAGTTGTTACATCGGTGAGTTAGCTTCGCGTTGCAATTAGAACGGGGTCTAGAAGATGAGTAACGACCAAAATCGGGAAACCGCGCAAGTTAGGCCCAAAAAAACCTTACGCCTTCCGGTGGCGTACGCTTTTAGCACTATATCTCCCTCGCTTCTCCAACCATTTCAACTCGAGTGCTACGACTACATTTTGGTTTTGTGCAGCCGGATTGCACGTTTACCACTTTCGAAATAGCACGGTTAAAAAGCGCTATGATTCGTCGCACGAGATGCCCTAGCGTTCCTTGTCGTGTCTACCTCACCAAAAGCTTGATTTCCACGGTTTCACCGATAGAAGTTGTTACGTACGTGAGTTAGCTTCGTGTTGCAATCGGAGCGGGGTCAATTAGATGACTAACGAGGGAGATATGACCAAAATCGGGAAGCCGCGCCAAGTTGGGCCCCAAAAACCTTACGCCTTCCGGTGGCGTGCACGCTTTTAGCACCATATCTCCGTCGTTTCTCATCCATTTCACCCCATTTTGCTATCGTTGCAAAGCTAACTCGGAGGGCTACGACTACATGCTGGTTTTGTCCAGCGGATTGAACGTTTAACCTTTCAAAATAGCACGAGTTAAAAAGCCCTACATGATTCGTTGCGCGAGATGCCACGCGTTCCTCATCGAATCTACCTCACCAAAAGCTTGATTTCCTTAGTTTCACCAATAGAAGTTGTTACGTCTGCGAGTTAGGTTCATCTTTGCAATCGGAGCGGGGTCTAGAAGATGAGTAACAAGGGAGATATGACCAAAATCGAGGAAGCTGCACAAGTTGGGTCTGAAAACCTTACGCCTTCCCGGTAGGCGTACGCACCTAGCACCATATCTCCGTCATTTCTCATCCATTTCACCTCGTTTTTTCTATCGTTGCGAAGCTAACTTTCGAGGTGATACGACTACATGCTGGCTTTGTCAGTCGGATTAAACGTTTATGCTTTCAAAATAGCACGGCTAAAGCAGCTATGATTCGTCGCGTAGATGCCTCGCATTCCTCGTCGAATCTACCTTGCAAAAGGTCTCAATTTCCTCGGTTTCACCAATAGAAGTTGTTACGTCCGTTAGTTAGCTTTGCTCTGCAATTAGAATGGGGTCTAGAAGATGAGTAACAAGGGAGATATGACCAAAATCGGGAAGCTGCGCAACTTGGGTCTCGAAAACCTAACGCCTTCCCGGTAGGCGTGCGCACCTAGCACCATATCTCCCTCGTTTCTCATCCATTTAACCCGTTTTGCTATCGTTCTGACGAAGCTAACTCGAGAGGGCTACGACTACATGGTGGCTTTGTCCATCAGTTGCGGTTTTACCTTTCCGAAGCGTAGCCTTTGCTAAAAGCGCATGATTCGTTGTACAGATGCCTCACGTTCCTCGTCAAATCTACCTCACCAAAAGCTCGATTTCCTGAGTTTCACTGATAAAAGTTGTTACATCGGCGAGTTAGCTTCGCGTTTCAATCAGAACGGGGTCTAGAAGATGAGTAACGATGGAGACATGACCAAAATCAGGAAACCGCGCAAGTTGGGCCCAAAAACCTTACGCCTTCCCGGTAGGCGTCTGCGTTTAGAACTATATCTCCCTCGTTTCTCTTGCATTTAACCCCGTTTTGCTGTCGTTGTGAAGCTAACTCAGAGGGCTACAACTACATGCTGGCTTTGATCGTCGGATTACACTTTTACCCTTTCGAAAAAGCACAGCTAAAAGCGCTATGATTCGTCGCGCGAGATACCTCGCGTTCCTCGTCGAATCTACCTCACCAAAAGCTCGATTTCTGTGTTTCACCGATAGAAGTTGTTACACACTGTGAGTTAGCTTCAGCTGCAATCAGAACGGGGTCTAGAGGGATGAGTAACGAGGTAGATATGACCAAAATCGGGAAGCGGCGCCAAGTTGGGCCCGAAAACCTTACCCTTCCGGTGGCGTACGCATTTAGCATCATATCTCCCTCGTTTCTCATCCATTTCACCCCATTTTGCTGTCGTTGCGAAGCTAACTCGAGAGGGCTACGACTAAATGGTGGCTTTGTCCATCATATTGCACTTTTTCCCTTTCGAAGCAACGGCCCTTGCTAAAAGCGCTATGATTCGTTGCGCAGATGCCTTACGTTCCTCGTCGAATCTACCTCACCAAAAGCTCGATTTCCTGAGTTTCACCGATAAAAGTTGTTACATCGGTGAGTTAACTTCGCGTTGCAATTAGAGCGGGGTCTAGAAGATGAGTAACGAGGGAGATATGACCAAAATCGGGAAGCCGCGCAAGTTGGGCCCCAAAAACCTTATGCCTTCCGGTGGCGTCTTCTTTTAGCACTATATCTCCCTCGTTTCTCATCCATTTCACCTGTTTTGCTGTCGTTGCGAAGCTAACTCGAGAGGGCTAGGACTACATGCTTGGCTTTAACCATGGGATTACACTTTTACCCCTTCGAAAAAGCACGACTAAAAGTCTTATGATTCGTTTGCGCGAGATGCCTTGCGTTCCTCGTCGAATCTACCTCACCAAAAGCTCGATTTCCTGTGTTTCACCGATTGAAGTTGTTACACCTGTGAGTTAGCTTCGTGCTGCAATCAAAACAGGGTCTAGAGGATGAGTAACGAGGGAGATATGACCAAAATCGGGAAACCGCGCAGTTGGGCCCGAAAACCTTACGCCTTCCCGGTAGGCGTCTGCTTTTAGCACCATATCTCCCTCGTTTCTTATCCATTTCACCCCGTTTTGCTGTTGTTACGAAGCTAACTCAGAGGGCTACGACTGCATTTTGGTTTTGTCTGTCAGATTGCACGTTTACCCTTTCAAAATAGCATAGTTAAAAGCGCTATGATTCTTCGCACAGATGCCTCGCGTTCCTCGTCGTGTCTACCTCACCAAAAGCTTGATTTCCACAGTTTCACCGATTGAAGTTGTTACGTCTGCGAGTTAGCTTCGTGTTCCAATCAGAACGGGGTCAATTAGATGACTAACGAGGGAGATATGACCAAAATCGGGAAAACCGCGCAAGTTGGGCCCAAAAACCTTACGCCTTCCGGTGGCGTCTGCACTTTTAGCACCATATCTCCGTCGTTTCTCATCCATTTCACCCCATTTTGCTATCGTTGCGAAGCTAACTCGAGGTGCTACGACTACATGCTGGTTTTGTCCGTCGGAGTGCACGTTTACCCTTTCAAAATAGCATAGCTAAAAGCCACCATGATTCGTCGCGCCAAATGCCACGCATTCCTCATCGAATCTACCTCACCAAAAGCTCGATTTCCTCGGTTTCACCAATAGAAGTTGTTACGTCTGCGAGTTAGGTTCATCTTTGCAATCGAGACGGGGTCCAGAAGATGAGTAACAAGGGAGATATGACCAAAATCAAGAAAACCGCGCAAGTTGGGCACGAAAACCTTCGCCTTCCGGTGGGTGTACGCTTTTAGCAACATATCTCCGTCGTTTCTCATCCATTTCACCCTATTTTGCTGTTGTTGCGAAGCTAACTCAGAGGGCTACGACTACATGCTGGTTTTGTCCATTGGATTGCATGTTTACCCTTTCGAAATATCACAGCTGAAAGCCCTATGATTCGTCGCGTAGATGCCACGCGTTCCTCATCAAATCTACCTCACCAAAAGCTTGATTTCCTCAGTTTCACCAATAGAAGTTGTTATGACTACGAGTTAGCTTCACGCTGCAATCAGAACGGGGTCTAGAGATGAGTAACAAGGGAGATATGACCAAAATCGGGAAACCGCGCAAGTTGGGCCCGAAAATCTTACGTCATCCCGGTAGGCGTCTGCTTTTAGCACCATATCTCCCTCGTTTCTCATCCATTTCACCCCATTTTTCTGTCGTTGCGAAGCTAACTTCAGGTGCTACGACTACATGCTGGCTTTGTCCGTCGGATTACATGTTTATGCTTTCAAAATAGCACGGCTAAAAAGCTCCATGATTCATCGTGTAGATGCCTCGCGTTCCTCGTCGAATCTACCTTACCAAAAGGTCTCAATTTCCTCAATTTCACAAATAGAAGTTGTTACGTCTGCGAGTTAGCTTTTCTCTACAATTAGAATGGGGTCTAGAAGATGAGTAACAAGGGAGATATGACCAAAATCGGAAGGCTAGCAACTAAGGCCCGAAAACCTAACGCCTTCCCGGTAGGCGTCCGCTTTTCAGCACCATATCTCCCTCGTTTCTCATCCATTTCACCCCGTTTTGCTGTCGTTCTGAAGCTAACTCGAGGAGGGCTACGACTACATGGTGGCTTTGTCCATCAGATTGCACTTTTTCCCTTTCGAGACAGCCTTTGCTAAAGCGCCCATGATTCATCGCGCGGATGCCTCACGTTCCTCGTCGAATTACCTCACCAAAAGCTCGATTTCCTGAGTTTCACCGATAAACGTTGTTACATCGGTGAGTTAGCTTCACGTTGAAATTAGAACGGGGTCTAGAAGATGACTAACGAGGGAGATATAACCAAAATCGGGAAACCGCGCAAGTTGGGCCCGAAAACCTTATGCCTTCCCGGTAGGCGTCTGCTTTTAGCACCATATCTCCCTCGTTTCTCATCCATTTCACCCTGTTTTGCAGTCGTTGCGAAGCTAACTCAGAGGGCTAGGACTACATGCTGGTTTTGATTGTCGGATTACACATTTACCCTTTCGAAAAAGCACAGCTAAAAGCGCTATGATTCATCGCGCAGATGCCTTGCATTCCTTGTCGAATCTACCTCACCAAAAGCTCGATTTCCTGTGTTTCACCGATAGAAATTGTTACACCTGCGAGTTAGCTTCCGCGTTGCCATCAGAAGCGGGGTCCAGAGGATGAGTAACGAGGTAGATATGACAAAAATGGGGAAGCCGCGCAAGTTGGGCCCAAAAACCTTACGCCTTCCCGGTAGGCGTACGCACTTTAGCTCCATATCTCCCTCGTTTCTCATCCATTTCACAACATTTTGTAGTCGATTCTGAAGCTAACTCGGAGGGCTAGGACTACATGCTGGCTTTGATTGTCGGATTACACTTTTACTTCGTCAAAAAGCACGGCTAAAAGCGCTATGATTCGTTGCGCGGATGCATCACGTTCCTCGTGGAATCTACCTCACCAAAAGCTTGATTTCCTATGTTTCACCAATAAAAGTTGTTACATCGGCAAGTTAGCTTCGCGTTGCAATCGAACGGGGTCTAGAAGATGAGTAACAAGGGAGATATGACCAAAATCGGGAAACCGCGCCAAGTTGGGCCCAAAAACCTTACGCCTTCCCGTGGCGTACGCACCAGCACTATATCTCCCTCGTTTCTAATCCATTTCACCTGTTTTGCTTGTCGTTGCGAAGCTAACTCAGAGGGCTAGGACTACATGCTGGCTTTAACCGTCGGATTACACTTTTACCCGTTCGAAAAAGCACAACTAAAAAGTCTTATGATTCATTGCGCGAGATGCCTCGCGTTCCTCGTCGAATCTACCACACCAAAAGCTCGATTTCCTGTGTTTCACCGATTGAAGTTGTTACACCTGCGAGTTAGCTTCGTGCTGCAATCAAAACGGGGTCTAGAGGATGAGTAACGAGGGAGATATGACCAAAATCGGGAAACCGCGCAAGTTGGGCCCGAAAACCTTACGCCTTCCCGGTAGGCGTCCGCGCTTTTAGCACCATATCTCCCTCGTTTCTCATCCATTTCACCCCGTTTTGCTGTCGTTACGGAAGCTAACTTGGGGGGGAACTACGATTACATGCTGGCTTTGTCCGTCGGATTGCACTTTTATCCTTTCGAAAAAGCATGGCTAAAAGCGGCTATAATTCATCGCGCTTGATTCCTCACGTTCCTCATCGAATCTACCCCACCAAAACTCGATTTCTGAGTTTCACGGATAAAAGTTGTTACATCGGGGAGTTAGCTTCGCGTTGCAATCGAACGGGGTCTAGAAGATGAGTAACGAGAGATATGACAAAAATCGGGAAACCTCGCAAGTTGGGCCCGAAAACCTTATGCCTTCCGGTGGCGTACGCACTTAGCACCATATCTCCCTCGTTTCTCATCCATTTCACACCGTTTTGTAGTCGTTGCGAAGCTAACTCGAGAGGGCTAGGACTACATGCTGGCTTTGATCGTCGGATTATACTTTTACCCTTTCGAAAAAGCATAGCTAAAAGCAGCATGATTCGTCGCGCAGATACCTCACGTTCCTCGTCAAATCTACCTCACCAAAAGCTCAATTTCCTGTGTTTCACCAATAGAATTTGTTACACCTGCGAGTTAGCTTCGCTCTGCAATCGGAACGGGGTCTAGAGGATGAGTAACTTGAGGTAGATATGACCAAAATCGGGAAGCCGCGCAAGTTGGGCCCGAAAACCGTACGCCTTCCGGTGGCGTACGCACTAGCTCCATATCTCCCTCGTTTCTCATCCATTTTACCCCATTTGCTATCGTTGCGAAGCTAACTCGAGAGAGGGCTATGACTACATGGTGGCTTTGTCCATCAAATTGCAATTTTGCCCTTTCGAAACAGACCTTTGCTAAAGCGGCTCATGATTCGTTGTGCGGATACCTCACGTTCCTCATCGAATCTACCTCACCAAAAGCTCAATTTCCTAAGTTTCACCAATAAAAGTTGTTACATTGGCGAGTTAGCTTCGCGTTGCAATCAGAATGGGGTCCAGAAGATGAGTAACGAGGGAGATATGACCAAAATCGGGAAACCGCGCCAAGTTGGTCCCGAAAACCTTATGCCTTCCGGTGGCGTACGCTTTTAGCACCATATCTCCCTCGTTTCTCATCCATTTCACCCCGTTTTATAGTCGTTGTGAAGCTAACTCGGGCGCTAGGACTACATGCTGGCTTTGTCAGTCGGATTGCACTTTTATCCTTTTGAAAAAGCACGGACTAAAAGCAACATAATTCGTTGTGTAGATGCCTCACGTTCCTCGTCGAATCTACCTCACCAAAATCTCGATTTCCTGAGTTTCACTAATAAAAGTTGTTACATCGGTGAGTTAGCTTCGCGTTGCAATCAGAATGGGGTCTAGAAGATGAGTAACGAGGGAGATATGACCAAAGATTGGGAAGCCGCGCCAAGTTGGGCCCGAAAACCTTATGCCTTCCGGTGGCGTACGCTTTTAGCACCATATCTCCCTAGTTTCTCATCTATTTCACCCCGTTATGCGGTCGTTGCGAAGCTAACTCGGAGGGCTAGGACTACATCTTTGGCTTTGATTGTCGGATTACACTTTTAACCTTTCGAAAAGCACGGCTAAAAGCTCATGATTCGTCGCGCGGATGCCTCGCGTTCCTTGTCGAATCTACCTCACCAAAAGCTTGATTTCCTGTGTTTCACCGATAGAAGTTGTTACACTGTGAGTTAGCTTCGTCTTTAATCGGAACGGGGTCTAGAGGATGAGTAACGAGGTAGATAAGACCAAAATCGGGAAACCGCGCAAGTTGGGCCCGAAAACCTTATGCCTTCCCGGTGGCGTACGCTTTTAGCACCATATCTCCCTCGTTTCTCATCCATTTCACCCCGTTTTGTAGTCGTTGCGAAACTAACTTTCGGAGGGGCTAGGACTACATTCTGGCTTTGTCCGGTCGGATTGTACTTTTATCCTTTCGAAAAGCACGGCTAAAAGCGTTATGATTCAGTTCGCACGGATGCCTCCCGTTCCTCATCGAATCTACCTCACCAAAAGCTCAATTTCCTGAGTTTCGCTAATAAAAGTTGTTACATCGGTGAGTTAGCTTCGCGTTGCAATCGGAACGGGGTCTAGAAGATGAGTAACTGAGGGAGATATGACCAAAATTGGGAAACCGCGCAAGTTGGGCCCGAAAACCTTACGCCTTCCCGGTGGCGTGCGCTTTTAGCACCATATCTCCCTCGTTTCTCATCTATTTCACCCCGTTTTGAAGTCGTTGCGAAGCTAACTCAAAGGGCTAGGACTACATGCTGGCTTTGATTGTCGGATTATACTTTTAACCTTTCGAAAAGCACGGCTAAAAGCGGCTTATGGTTTGTCGCTCAAATACCTCGCGTTCCTCGTCGAATCTACCTTACCAAAAGCTCGATTTCCTGTGTTTCACCGATAGAAGTTGTTACACCTGTGAGTTAGCTTCGTGCTGTAATCGGAACGGGGTCTAGAGGATGAGTAACGAGGTAGATATGACCAAAATCGAGCAAACCGCGCAAGTTGGGCCCGAAAACCTTACGCCTTCCGGTGGCGTGCGCTTTTAGCACCTTATCTCCCTCATTTGTCATCCATTTCACCCCGTTTTACTATCGTTACGAAGCTAACTCGAGGGCTAGGACTACTGCTGGCTTTGTCCGTCGGATTGCACTTTTATCCTTTCGAAAAAGCACAGCTAAAAGCGCTATGATTCGTCGCGCAGATGCTCACGTTCCTCGTTGAATCTACCTCACCAAAAGCTCGATTTCCTAAGTTTCACCCATAAAAGTTGTTACATCGGTGAGTTAGCTTTGCATTGCAATCGGGAGCGGGGTCCAGAAGATGAGTAACGAGGTAGATATGACCAAAATCGGGAAGCCCGTGCAAGTTGGGCCCGAAAACCTTACGCCTTCCCGGTAGGCGTCTGCTTTTAGCACCATATCTCCCTCGTTTCTCATCCATTTCAACCCGTTTTGTGGTCGTTACGAAGCTAACTTAGAGGGCTAGGACTACATGCTGGCTTTGATCGTCGGATTACACTTTTACCCTTTCGAAAAAGCACAGCTAAAAGCGCTATGATTCGTTGGGCAGATACCTCGCGTTCCTCGTCGAATCTACCTCACCAAAAGCTCGATTTCCTGTGTTTCACCGATAGAAGTTGTTACACCTGCGAGTTGGCTTCGGCGCTGCAATCGGAGACGGGGTCCAGAGGATGAGTAACGAGGTAGATATGACCAAAATCGGGAAGCCGCGCAAGTTGGGCCCGAAAACCTTACGCCTTCCCGATAGGTGTACGCACTTAGCACCATATCTCCCTCGTTTCTCATCCATTTCACCCCGTTTTGCAGTCGTGGCGAAGCTAACTCAGAAGGCTAGGACAAAATGCTGGCTTTGATTGTCGGATTACAATTTTACCCTTTCGAAAAAGCATAGCTAAAAGCGCTATGATTCGTCGCGCAGATACCTCGTGTTCCTTGTCAAATCTACCACACCAAAAGCTCGATTTATTGTGTTTCACCGATAGAAGTTGTTACACCTACGAGTTAGCTTCACGGCTGCAATCGGAATGGGGTCTAGAAGATGTGTAACGAGGGAGATATGACCAAAATCGGGAAACCGCGCAAGTTGGGCCTGAAAACCTTACGCCTTCCCGGTAGGTGTCTGCTTTTAGCACCATATCTCCCTCGTTTCTCATCCATTTCACCCCGTTTTACTTGTCGTTGCAAAGCTAACTCGAGGAGGGCTAGGACTACATCTTGGCTTTGTCTATCGGATTGCACTTTTACCCTTTCAAACTGACCTTTGCTAAAAGAGCTATGATTCGTTGCACGAGATGCCTCACGTTCCTTATCGAATCTACCTCACCAAAAGCTTGATTTCACTGAGTTTCACCGATAAAAGTTGTTTCATTGGCGAGTTAGCATCGCGTTACAAGCGAGAATGGGGTCTAGAAGATGAGTAACGAGGGAGATATGACCCGAATCGGGAAGCAGGTGCAAGTTGGGCCCCAAAAACCTTACGCCTTCCCGGTAGGCGTGCGCTTTCAGCACTATATCTCCCTCGTTTCTCATCCATTTCACCCCGTTTTGTTGTCGTTGCGAAGCTAACTCAAAGTTCTAGGACTACATGCTTTGGCTTTAACCGTCGGATTACACCTTTACCCTTTCAAAAAGCACGGCTAAAAGCGCTATGATTCATCGTGGCGGATGCCTCGCGTTCCTTGTCAAATCTACCTCACCAAAAGCTTGATTTCCTGTGTTTCACCGATAGAAGTTGTTACACCTACGAGTTAGCTTGGCGTCTGCAATCGGAAACGGGGTCTAGAAGATGAGTAACGAGGTAGATATGACCAAAATCGGGAAGCCGCGCAAGTTGGGCCCGAAAACCTTACGCCTTCCGTTAGCGTGCGCTTTTAGCACCATATCTCCCTCGTTTCTCATCCATTTCACCCCGTTTTGCTGTCGTTCTGAAGCTCACTCGAGGCGCTACGACTACATGGTTGCTTTGTCCATCGGATTGCACTTTTGCCCTTTCGAAACGGCCTTTGCTAAAGCGCTATGATTCATTGCGCGGATGCCTCACGTTCCTCGTCAAATCTACCTCATAAAAAGCTTGATTTCCTGAGGTTTCACCGATAAAGAAGTTGTTACATTGGCGAGTTAGCTTGGCGTTACAATCGAAACGGGGTCTAGAAGATGAGTAACGAGGGAGATATGACCAAAATCGGGGAAACCGTGCAAGTTGGGCCCCAAAAAACCTTACGCCTTCCGGTGGCGTCTTCTTTTAACACTATAT
>JAPVEC010000027.1:118363-185254 GCA_028984105.1 Lavandula angustifolia | reverse complement strand
AGGGAGATATGACCAAAAATCGAAACCGCCAAGAAGTTGGGCCCAAAACCTTTACGCCTTCCTGGTATGTCTGCTTTTAGCACCATATCTCCCTTGCTTCCTCATCCATTTCACCCTGTTTTGCTGTCTTTAAAAGTTGTTACATCGGCGAGTTAACTTCGCGTTGCAATCAGAACGGGGTCTAGAGGATGAGTAACGAGGGAGATATGACCAAAATCGGGAAACCGCGCAAGTTGGGCCTGAAAACCTTACGCCTTCCCGGGTAGGCGTCCTGCTTTTAGCACCATATCTCCTCGTTTCTCATCCTTTTCACCCCATTTTGCTATCGTTGTGAAGCTAACTTAGAGAGCTACGACTACATGCTAGCTTTGTCCGGTCGGATTGCACTTTTACCCTTTCGAAAAAGCACAACTAAAAGCACTTATGATTCATCATGCAGATACCTCGCGTTCCTCATCAAATCTACCTCACCAAAAGCTCGATTTCCTGTGTTTCACCTATAGATGTTGTTACACCTACGAGTTAGCTTCGCGCTGCAATCAGAACGGGGTCTAGAAGATGAGTAACGAGGAGATATGACCAAAATCGGGAAACCGCGCAAGTTGGGCCCGAAAACCTTACGCCTTCCCGGCAGGCGTCTGCTTTTAGCACCATATCTCCCTCGTTTCTCATCCATTTCACCCTGTTTTGCAGTCATTGCGAAGCTAACTCAGAGTGCTAGGACTACATGCTGGGTTTGATTGTTGGATTAAACTTTTACCCTTTCGAAAAAGCACAGCTAAAAGCGTTATGATTCATCGCGCAGATGCCTCGCGTTCCTCGTCGAATCTACCTCACCAAAAGCTTGATTTCCTATGTTTCATTGATAGAAGTTGTTACACCTGCGAGTTAGCTTCGCGCTGCAATCAGAACGGGGTCTAGAGGATGAGTAACGAGGGAGATATGACCAAAATTGGGAAACCGCGCAAGTTGGGCCCGAAAACCTTACGCCTTCCCGGTAGGCGTCTGCTTTTAGCACCATATCTCCCTCGTTTCTCATCCTTTTCACCCCATTTTGCTGTCGTTGCGAAGCTAACTTAGAGAGCTACGACTACATACTAGCTTTGTCCGTCGGATTGCACTTTTACCCTTTCAAAAAAGCACAGCTAAAAGCACTATGATTCGTCGCGCGATGCCTCGCGTTCCTCATCGAATCTACCTCACCAAAAGCTCGATTTCTGTGTTTCACCGATAGAAGTTGTTACACCTGCGAGTTAGCTTGGCGCTGCAATCAGAACGGGGTCTAGAAGATGAGTAACGAGGGAGATATGACCAAAAATCGGGAAACCGCGCAAGTTGGGCCCGAAAACCTTACGCCTTCCCGGTAGGCGTCTGCTTTTAGCACCATATCTCCCTCGTTTCTCATCCATTTCACCCCGTTTTATAGTCGTTGTGAAGCTAACTCAGAGTGCTAGGACTACATGCTGGCTTTGATCGTCGGATTACACTTTTACCCTTTCGAAAAAGCACAGCTAAAAGCGTTATGATTCGTCGCGCAAATGCCTCGCGTTCCTCATCGAATCTACCTCACCAAAAGCTCGATTTCCTGTGTTTCACTGATAGAAGTTGTTACACCTGCGAGTTAGCTTCGCGCTGCAATCAGAACGGGGTCTAGAGGATGAGTAACGAGGGAGATATGATCAAAATCGGGAAACCGCGCAAGTTGGGCCCGAAAACCTTACGCCTTCCCGGTAGGCGTCTGCTTTTAGCACCATATCTCCCTCGTTTCTCATCCATTTCACCCCGTTTTACTGTCGTTGCAAAGCTAACTCAGAGGGATAGGACTACATGCTGCCTTTGACCGTCGGATTACACTTTTACTCTTTCGAAAAAGAACAGCTAAAAGCGCTATGATTCGTCGTGCAGATGCCTCGCAATTCTCATCGAATCTACCTCACAAAAAGCTTGATTTCCTGAGTTTCACCGATAGAAGTTGTTACATCTACGAGTTAGCTTCGCGTTGCAATCAGAACAGGGTCTAGAAGATGTGTAACGAGGGAGATATGACCAAAATCAGGAAACCGCACAAGTTTGGCCCAAAAACCTTACGCCTTCCTGTAGGCGTCTGCTTTTAGCACCATATCTCCCTCGTTTCTCATCCATTTCACCCCGTTTAGCTGTCTTTGAGAAACTAACTTAGAGGGCTACGACTACATGCTGGCTTTGTCCGTCGGATTGCACTTTTACCCTTTCGAAAAAGCACATCTAAAAGCGCTATGATTTGTCGCGCAGATGCATCGTGTTCCTCGTCAAATCTACCTCACCAAAAGCTCGATTTCCTGAGTTTCACTGATAAAAGTTGTTACATCGGCGAGTTTGCTTCGCGTTGCAATCAGAACGGGGTCTAGAAGATGAGTAACGAGGGAGATATGACCAAAATCGGGAAACCGCGCAAGTTGGGCCCGAAAACCTTACGCCTTCCCGGTAGGCGTCTGCTTTTCGCTCCATATCTCCCTCATTTCTCATCCATTTTACCCCATTTTGCTGTCGTTGCGAAGCTAACTCAGAGGGCTAGGACTACATGCTGGCTTTGACCGTCGGATTACACTTTTACCCTTTCGAAAAAGCACAGCTAAAAGTGCTATGATTCGTTGCGAAGATACCTCACGTTCCTCGTCGAATCTACCTCAACAAAAGCTCGATTTCCTGAGTTTCACAAATAAAAGTTGTTACATCGGCGAGTTAGCTTCGCGTTTCAATCAGAACGGGATCAATTCAATGACTAACGAGGGAGATATGACCCAAATCGGGAAACAACACAAGTTGGGCCCGAAAACCTTACGCCTTCCCAGTAGGCGTCTGCTTTTCGCACCATATCTTCGTCGTTTCTCATCCATTTCTCCCCGTTTTGCTGTCGTTGCGAAGCTAACTCAGGGGGCTACGACTACAGGCTAGTTTTGTCCGTCAGATTGCACGTTTACCCTTTCGAAACAGCTCAGCTAAAAGCACTATGATTCATCGCGCAGATGCCTCACGTTCATCATCGAATCTACCTTACCAAAAGCTCGATTTCCTTAGTTTCACCGATAGAAGTTGTTACGTCTGCGAGTTAGCTTCGCGCTGCAATTAGAACGGGGTCTAGAAAATGAGTAACAAGGGAGATATGACCAAAATCGGGAAACCGCGCAACTTGGACCCGAAAACCTTACGCCTTCCCGGTAGGCATCACGCTTTTAGCACCATATCTCCCTCGTTTCTCATCCATTTCACCCCGTTTTTGCTGTTGTTACGAAGCTAACTCGCAGGGCTACGACTACATGCTGGCTTTGTCTGTTAGATTGTACATTTACGCTTTCAAAACAAAGACAAATTAAAAGAGCTATGATTCGTTGCGTAGATGCCTCGCTTTCCTCATTGAGTCTACCTCACCAAAAGCTTGATTTCCTCAGTTTCACGATAGAAGTTGTTACGTCTATGAGTTAGCTTAGCGTTGCAATCGTAACGGGGTCAATTAGATGACTAGCGAGGAGATATGACCAAAATTGGGAAACCGCGCAAGTTGGGCCCGAAAACCTTACGCCTTCCCGGTAGGGCGTCCGGTTTTGGCACCATATCTCCATCGTTTCTCATCCATTTCAACCCGTTTAGCTGTCGTTACGAAGCTAACTGAGAGGGCTACGTCTACATGCTAGTTTTGTCTGGCCGGATTGCACGCAGTTACCCTTTCGAAACAGCACAAACTAAAAGTGTTATGATTCATCGCGTAGAAACCTCGTGTTTCTCGTCGAATCTACCTCACCAAAAGCTTGATTTCCTCGTTTCACCGATAGAAGTTGTTATGTCTGCGAGTTTACTTGCGCTATAATTAGAACGAGGTCTAGAAGATGAGTAACAAGGGAGATATGACCAAAATTAGGAAACCGCGCAACTTTGGCCCGAAAACCTTACGCCTTCCTGGTAGGCGTCTGCTTTTAGCCCCATATCTCCCTTGTTTCTAATCCATTTCACCCCGTTTTGCTGTTGTTACGAAGCTAACTCAGAGGGCTATGACTACATGCTGGTTTTGTCTTTCAGATTGCACGTTTACCCTTTCAAAACAACACAGCTAAAAGCACTATGATTTGTCGCGCAGATGCCTCGCGTTCCTCATCGAGTCTACCTCACCAAAAGCTTGATTTCCTCAGTTTCACCAATATAAGTTGTTACGTCTGCGAGTTAGCTTCGCGTTTCAATTTGAACGGGGTCAATTAGATGACTAACGAGGGAGATATGACCAAAATCGGGAAACCGCGCAAGTTGTGCCCGAAAACCTTACGCCTTCCCGGTAGGCGTCTACTTTTAGCACCATATCTCCGTCGTTTCTCATCCATTTCAACCCGTTTAGCTGTCGTTGTGAAGCTAACTCGTAGAGCTACGACTACATGCTAGTTTTGTTCTGGTCGGATGGCATGTTTACCCTTTCGGAACAAGACACGCCTAAAAGTATTATGATTCATCGCGTAGATACCTCGCCTTTCTCATCAAATCTACCTCACCAAAAACTTGATTTCCTCAGTTTCACCGACAGAAGTTGTTACTTCTGTGAGTTAGCTTCGCGCTACAATCAGAACGGGGTCAATTAGATGACTAACGAGGGAGATATGACCAAAATCGGGAAACCACGCAAGTTGGGCCCGAAAACCTTACGCCTTCCCGGTAGGCGTCTGCTTTTAGTACCATATCTCCCTCGTTTCTCATCCATTTCACCCTGTTTTGCTGTCGTTGCGAAGCTAACCCAGAGGGCTACGACTACATGCTGGTTTTGTCTGTCAGATTGCACGTTTACCCTTTCGAAATAGCACAGCTAAAAGCGCCATGATTCGTCGTGCAGATGCCTCGCGTTCCTCGTCGAGTCTAACTCACCAAAAGCTTTTTTTCCTCAGTTTCACCGATAGAAGTTGTTACGTCTACGAGTTAGCTTCGCGTTGCGATTAGAAGGGGTCATTTAGATGACTAACGAGGGAGATATGACCAAAATCTAGAAACCGCGTAAGTTGGGCCCAAAAACCTTACGCCTTCCCGGTAGGCGTCTGCTTTTAGCACCATATCTCCCTCGTTTCTAATCCATTTCACCCCGTTTTGCTGTTGTTATGAAGCTAACTCAGAGGGCTATGACTACATGCTGGTTTTGTCTGTCAGATTGCACGTTTACCCTTTCAAAACAACACAGCTAAAAGTGCTATGATTTGTCGCGCAGATGCCTCGCATTCCTCATCGAGTCTACCTCACCAAAAGCTTGATTTCCTCAGTTTCACCAATATAAGTTGTTACGTCTGTGAGTTAGCTTCGCGTTGATATCAGAACGGGGTCTAGAAGATGAGTAACGAGGGAGATATGACCAAAATCGGGAAACTACGCAAGTTGGGCCCGAAAACCTTACGCCTTCCCGGTAGGCGTCTGCTTTTAGCACCATATCTCCCTCGTTTCTCATCCATTTCACCCCCGTTTTATAGTCGTTGCAAAGCTAACTCGGAGGGCTACGACTACATACTTGGCTTTGACCGTCGGATTACACTTTTACCCTTTTGAAAAAGCACAGCTAAAAGTGCTATGATTCGTCGCGCAGATGCCTCACGTTCCTCATCGAATCTACCTCACCAAAAGCTCGATTTCCTGTGTTTCACCGATAGAAGTTGTTACACCTGCGAGTTAGCTTCGCGCTGCAATCAGAACGGGGTCTAGAAGATGAGTAACGAGGGAGATATGACCAAAATCGGGAAACCACGCAAGTTGGGCCTGAAAACCTTACGCCTTCCCGGTAGGCGTCTGCTTTTAGTACCATATCTCCCTCGTTTCTTATCCATTTGACCCTGTTTTGCTATCGTTGGGAAGCTAACTCAGAGGGCTAAGACTACACGGTGGCTTTGTCCATCAGATTGACTTTTGCCCTTTCAAAACAGCACTGCTAAAAGTGCTATGATTCATTGCGCAGATGCCTCACGTTCCTCATCGAATCTACCTCCCCAAAAGCTCGATTTCCTGAGTTTCACCGATAAAAGTTGTTAGATCGGTGAGTTAGCTTTGCGTTTCAATCAGAACGGGATCAATTAAATGACTAACGAGGGAGATATGACCAAAATTGGGAAACCGCGCAAGTTGGGCCCGAAAACCTTACGCCTTCCCGGTAAGTGTCTGCTTTTAGCACCATATCTCCCTCGTTTCTCATCCATTTCACACCGTTTTACTGTCGTTGCGAAGCTAACTTAGAGAGCTACGACTACATGCTGGCTTTGTCTGTCGAATTGCACTTTTACCCTTTCGAAAAAGCACAGCTAAAAGCACTATGATTCGTCGCGCAGATGCCTCACGTTCCTTGTTGAATCTACCTTACCAAAAGCTCGATTTCCTATGTTTCACTGATAGAAGTTATTACACCTGCGAGTTAGCTTCGTGCTGTAATCAGAACGGGGTCTAGAAGATGAGTAACGGGGGGGATATGACCAAAATCGAGAAACCACGCAAGTTGGGCCCGAAAACCTTACGCCTTCCCGGTAGGCGTCTGCTTTTAGCACCATATCTCCATCGTTTCTCAACCATTTCACCCCGTTTTATAGTCGTTGCAAAGCTAACTCAGAGGGCTAGGACTACATGCTGGCTTTGACCATTGGATTCCACTTTTACCCTTTCGAAAAAGCACAGCTAAAAGCGCTATGATTCGTTGCGCAGATGCCTCGCGTTCCTCGTCGAATCTACCTCACAAAAAGCTTGATTTCCTGAGTTTCACTGATAGAAGTTGTTACATCTGCGAGTTAGCTTCGCGTTGCAATTAGAACGGGGTCTAGAAGATGAGTAACGAGGGAGATATGACCAAAATCGGGAAACTACGCAAGTTGGGCCCGAAAACCTTACGCCTTCCCGGTAGGCGTCTGCTTTTAGTACGATATCTCCCTCGTTTCTCATCCATTTCACCCTGTTTTGCTATCGTTGCGAAGATAACTCAGAGGGCTACGACTACACGGTGGCTTTGTCCATCAGATTGCACTTTTGCCCTTTCAAAACAGCACTGCTAAAAGTGCTATGATTCATTGCGCAGATGCCTCACGTTCCTCGTCGAATCTACCTCCCCAAAAGCTCGATTTCCTGAGTTTCACCGATAAAAGTTGTTAGATCGGTGAGTTAGCTTCGCGTTTCAATCAGAACGGGATCAAATAAATGACTAACGAGGGAGATATGACCAAAATCGGGAAACCGCGCAAGTTGGGCCCGAAAACCTTACGCCTTCTCGGTAGGCGTCTGCTTTTAGCACCATATCTCCGTCGTTTCTCATCCATTTCACCCCGTTTTATAGTCGTTGCAAAGCTAACTCAGAGGGCTAGGACTACATGCTGGCTTTGACCATCGGATTACACTTTTACCCTTTCGAAAAAGCACAGCTAAAAGCGCTATGATTCGTCGTGCAGATGCCTCGCGTTCCTCATCGAATCTACCTCACAAAAAGCTTGATTTCCTGAGTTTCACCGATATAAGTTGTTACATCTGCGAGTTAGCTTCGCGTTGCAATCAGAATGGGGTCTAGAAGATGAGTAACGAGGGAGATATGACTAAAATCAGGAAACCGCGCAAGTTGGGCCCAAAAACCTTACGCCTTCCTGGTAGGCGTCTCCTTTTCGCACCATATCTCCCACGTTTCTCATCCATTTTACCCCGTTTTGCTGTCGTTGCGAAGCTTACTCAGAGGGATAGGACTACATGCTGGCTTTGACCGTCGGATTACACTTTTACCCTTTCGAAAAACCACAGCTAAAAGCGCTATGATTCGTTGCGCAGATACCTCACGTTCCTCGTCGAATCTACCTCAACACTAGCTCGATTTCTTGAGTTTCACCGATAAAAGTTGTTACATCGGCGAGTTAGATTCGCGTTGCAATCAGAACGGGGTCTAGAAGATGAGTAACGAGGGAGATATGACCAAAATCGGGAAACCGCGCAAGTTGGGCCCGAAAACCTTACGCCTTCCCGGTAGGCATCTGCTTTTAGCACCATATCTCCTTCGTTTCTCATCCATTTCACCCCGTTTTGTAGTCGTTACGAAGCTAACTCAGAGGGCTAGGACTACTTGCTGGCTTTGATCGTCGGATTACACTTTTACCCTTTCGAATAAGCACAGCTAAAAGCGTTATGATTCATTGCGCAGATGCCTCGCGTTCCTCATCGAATCTACCTCACCAAAAGCTCGATATCCTGTGTTTCACCGATAGAAGTTGTTACACCTGCGAGTTAGCTTCGCGCTGCAATCAGAACGGGGTCTAGAGGATGAGTAACGAGGGAGATATGACCAAAATCGGGAAACCGCGCAAGTTGGGCCCGAAAACCTTACGCCTTCCCGGTAGGCGTCTGCTTTTAGCACCATATCTCCCTCGTTTCTCATCCTTTTCACCCCGTTTTGCTGTCGTTGCGAAGCTAACTTAGAGAGCTACGACTACATGCTAGCTTTGTCCGTCGGATTGCACTTTTACCCTTTCGAAAAAGCACAGCTAAAAGCACTATGATTCGTCGCGCAGATACCTCGCGTTCCTCATCGAATCTACCTCATCAAAAGCTCAATTTCCTGTGTTTCACCGATAGAAGTTGTTACACCTGCGAGTTAGTTGAATTACAAGTTTGCTTGAGATGAGTAACGAGGGAGATATGACCAAAATCAGGAAACCGCGCAAGTTGGGCCTGTCGCTGCGAAGCTAACTCAGAGGGCTACCACTACATACTGGTTTTGTCCATCGGATTGCACATTTACCCTTTCGAAATAGCATAGCTAAAAGCCTATGATTCGTCGCGTAGATGCCAGGCGTTCCTCGTCGAATCAACCTCACCAAAAGCTCGATTTCCTCAGTTTCACCGATAGGAGTTGTTACGACTACGAGTTAGCTTCGCGTTGCAATCATAACGGGGTCAATTAGATGACTAACGAGGGAGATACGACCAAAATCGGGAAACCGCGCAAGTTGGGCCCGAAAACCTTACGCCTTCCAGGTAGGCGTCTGCTTTTAGCACCATATCTCCGTCGTTTCTCATCCATTTCACCCCGTTTTGCTGTCGTTGCGAAGCTAACTCAGAGGGCTACGACTAGAAGCTAGTTTTGTCCATCGGATTGCACGTTTACCCTTTCGAAATAGCATTGCTAAAAGCCCTATGATTCGTCGCGTAGATGCCACGCATTCCTCGTCGAGTCTACCTCACCAAAAGCTCAATTTCCTCAGTTTCACCGATAGAAGTTGTTACGACTACGAGTTAGCTTCACGCTGCAATCAGAACGGGGTCTAGAAGATGAGTAACAAGGGAGATATGACCAAAATTGGGAAACCGCGCAAGTTGGGCCCGAAAATCTTGCGCCTTCCCGGTAGGCGTCTGCTTTTAGCACCATATCTCCCTCGTCTCTCATCCATTTCACCCCGTTTTGCTGTCGTTGCGAAGCTAACTCAGAGAGCTACGACTACAAGCTGGCTTTGTCCATCGGGTTCCACGTTTACCCTTTTGAAACAGCACAGGTAAAAGCGCTATGATTCGTCGCGCAGATGCCTCGCGTTCCTCGTCGAATGTACCTCACCAAAAGCTAGATTTCCTTAGTTTCACTGATAGAAGTTTTTACATTTGCGAGTTAGCTTCATGCGGCAATCAGAACGGGGTCAATCAAATGACTAACGAGGGAGATATGACCAAAATCGGGAAACCGCGCAAGTTGGGCCCAAAAACATTACGCCTTCCCGGTAGGCGTCTACTTTTAGCACCATATCTCCGTCGTTTCTCATCCATTTCACCCTATTTTGCTGTCGTTGCGAAGCTAACTCAGAGAGCTACGACTATATGCTAGTTTTGTCCGTCGGATTGCATGCTTACCCTTTCGAAATAGCACAGCTAAAAGCCCTATGATTCATCGCGTAGATGCCACGCGTTCCTCATCGAATCTACATCACCAAAAGCTTGATTTCCTCAGTTTCACCAATAGAAGTTGTTACGTCTGCGAGTTAGGTTCACGCTGCAATCAGAACGGGGTCTAGAAGATGATTAACAAGGGAGATATGACCAAAATCAGGAAACCGCGCAAGTTGGGCCCGAAAACCTTACGCCTTCCCGGTAGGCATCTGCTTTTAGCACCATATCTCCATCGTTTCCCATCCATTTCACCCCGTTTTGCTGTCGTTGTGAAGCTAACTCGAGGGCTACGACTACATGCTGGTTTTGTCCATCGGATTGCACATTTACCCTTTCGAAATAGCATAGCTAAAAGCCCCATGATTCGTCGCGTCGATGCCACGAGTTCCTCATCGAATATACCTCACCAAAAGCTCGATTTTCTCAGTTTCACCAATAGAAGTTGTTACGACTACGAGTTAGCTTCACGTTGCAATCGAACGGGGTCTAGAAGATGAGTAACAAGGGAGATATGACCAAAATCGGGAAACCGCACAAGTTGGGCCCGAAAACCTTACGCCTTCTCGGTAGGCGTCGCGCTTTAGCACCATACCTCCGTCGTTTCTCATCCATTTCACCCCATTTTGCTGTCGTTGCGAAGCAAACTCGAGGGATATGACTACATGCTGGTTTTGCCCATCGGATTGCACGTTTACCCTTTCGAAATAGCTTAGCTAAAAGCCCTATGATTCGTCACGTAGATGCCACTCGTTCCTCATCGAATCTACCTTACCAAAAGCTCGATTTTCTTAGTTTCACCAATAGAAGTTGTTACGACTACGAGTTAGCTTCACGTTGCAATCAGAACGGGGTCTAGAAGATGAGTAACAAGGGAGATATGACCAAAATCGGGAAACCGCGCAAGTTGGGCCCGAAAATCTTACGCCTTCCCGGTAGGCGTCTGCTTTTAGCACCATATCTCCCTCGTCTCTCATCCATTTCACCCCGTTTTACTGTCGTTGCGAAGCTAACTCAGAGAGCTACGACTACAAGCTGGCTTTGTCCATCGGGTTGCACGTTTACCCTTTTGAAATAGCACAGGTAAAAGCGCTATGATTCGTCGCGCAGATGCCTCGCGTTCCTCATCGAATTTACCTTACCAAAAGCTAGATTTCGATAGTTTCACTGATAGAAGTTTTTACATTTGCGAGTTAGCTTCATGCGGCAATCAGAACGGGGTCAATCAAATGACTAACGAGGGAGATATGACCAAAATCGGGAAACCGCGTAAGTTGGGTCCGAAAACATTACGCCTTCCCGGTAGGCATCTGCTTTTAGCACCATATCTCCGTCGTTTCTCATCCATTTCACCCTATTTTGCTGTCGTTGCGAAGCTAACTCAGAGAGCTACGACTATATGCTGGTTTTGTCCGTCGGATTGCATGCTTACCCTTTCGAAATAGCACAGCTAAAAGCCCTATGATTCGTCGCATAGATGCCACGCGTTCCTCATCGAATCTACATCACCAAAAGCTTGATTTCCTCAGTTTCACCAATAGAAGTTGTTACGTCTGCAAGTTAGGTTCACGCTGCAATCAGAACGGGGTCTAGAAGATGAGTAACAAGGGAGATATGACCAAAATCGGGAAACCGCGCAAGTTGGGCCCGAAAACCTTACGCCTTCCCGGTAGGCATCTGCTTTTAGCTCCATATCTCCATCGTTTCCCATCCATTTCACCCCGTTTTGCTGTCGTTGCGAAGCTAACTCAGAGGGCTACGACTACATGCTAGTTTTGTCCATCGGATTGCACATTTACCCTTTCGAAATAGCATAGCTAAAAGCCCTATGATTCATCACGTCGATGCCACGAGTTCCTCATCGAATCTACCTCACCAAAAGCTCGATTTTCTCAGTTTCACCAATAGAAGTTGTTACGACTACGAGTTAGCTTCACGCTGCAATTAGAACGGGGTCTAGAAGATGAGTAACAAGGGAGATATGACCAAAATCGGGAAACTGCACAGTTGGGCCCGAAAACCTTACGCCTTCTCGGTAGGCGTCTGCTTTTAGCACCATACCTCCGTCGTTTCTCATCCATTTCACCCCGTTTTGCTGTCGTTGCGAAGCAAACTTAGAGGGATACGACTACATGCTGGTTTTGCCCATCGGATTGCACGTTTACCCTTTCGAAATAGCTTAGCTAAAAGCCCTATGATTCGTCACGTAGATGCCACTCGTTCCTCGTCAAATCTACCTTACCAAAAGCTCGATTTTCTCAATTTCACTGATAGAAGTTGTTACGACTACGAGTTAGCTTCACGTTGCAATTAGAACGGGGTCTAGAGGATGAGTAACAAGGGAGATATGACCAAAATCGGGAAACCGCGCAAGTTGGGCCCGAAAATCTTACGCCTTCCCAGTAGGCGTCTGCTTTTAGCACCATATCTCCCTCGTCTCTCATCTATTTCACCCCGTTTCACTGTCGTTGTGAAGCTAACTCAGAGAGCTACGACTACAAGCTGGCTTTGTCCATCGAGTTGCACGTTTACCCTTTTGAAACAGCACAGCTAAAAGCGCTATGATTCGTCGCGCAGATGCCACGCGTTCCTCATCGAATCTACCTCACCAAAAGCTTGATTTCCTCAGTTTCACCAATAGAAGTAGTTACGTCTGCGAGTTAGGTTCACGCTGCAATCAGAACGAGGTATAGAAGATGAGTAACACGGGAGATATGACCAAAATCGGGAAACCGCGCAAGTTCGGCCCGAAAACCTTACGCCTTCCCGGTAGGCATCTGCTTTTAGCACCATATCTCCATCGTTTCCCATCCATTTCACCCCGTTTTGCTGTCGTTGCGAAGCTAACTCAGAGGGCTACGACTACATGCTGGTCTTGTCCATCGGATTGCACATTTACCCTTTCGAAATAGCATAGCTAAAAGCCCTATGATTCATCGCGTAGATGCCACGAGTTCCTCGTCGAATCTACCTCGCCAAAAGCTCGATTTTCTCAGTTTCACCAATAGAAGTTGTTACGACTACGAGTTAGCTTCACGCTGCAATCAGAACGGGGTCTAGAAGATGAGTAACAATGGAGATATGACCAAAATCGGGAAACCGCGCAAGTTGGGCCCGAAAATCTTACGCCTTCCCGGTAGGCGTCTGCTTTTAGCACCATATCTCCCTCATTTCTCATCCATTTCACCCCGTTTTGCTGTCGTTGCGAAGCTAACTCAGAGAGCTACGACTACATGCTGGCTTTGTCCATCGGATTGCACGTTTATGTTATCAAAACAGCACAGCTAAAAGAGCTATGATTCGTTGTGTAGATGCCTCACGTTCCTCGTCGAATCTACCTCACCAAAAGCTTGATTTCCTCAGTTTCACCGATAGAAGCTATTACGTCTGCGAGTTAGCTTCGCGTTGCAATCAGACCGGGGTCAATTAGATGACTAACGAGGGAGATATGACCAAAATTGGGAAACCGCGTAAGTTGGGCCCGAAAACCTTACGCCTTCCCGGTAGGCGTCTGCTTTTAGCACCATATCTCAATCGTTTCTCATCCATTTCACCCCATTTTGTTGTCGTTGCGAAGCTAACTCAGAGGGCTACGATTATAGGCTAGTTTTGTCCGTCGGATTGTACATTTACCCTTTCGAAATAGCATAGCTAAAAGCACTATGATTCGTCGCGCAGATGCCTCGCGTTCCTCGTTGAATCTACCTCACCAAAATCTCGATTTCCTCAGTTTCACCGATAGAAGTTGTTGCGTCTGCGAGTTAGCTTTGCGCTGCAATTAGAACGGGGTCTAGAAGATGAGTAACAAGGGAGATATGACCAAAATTGGGAAACCGCGCAAGTTGGACCCGAAAATCTTACGCCTTCCCGGTGGGCGTCTGCTTTTAGCACCATATCTCCCTCGTTTCTTATCCATTTCACCCCATTTTGCTGTCGTTGCAAATCTAACTCAGAGGGCTACGACTACATGCAGGCTTTATCCTTTGGATTGCACATTTATGCTATCAAAACAGCACAGCTAAAAGAGCTATGATTCATTGCCTAGATGCCTCACGTTCCTCATCGAATCTACCTCACCAAAAGCTTGATTTCCTCAGTTTCACTGATAGAAGCTGTTACGTCTACGAGTTAGCTTCGCGTTGCAATCAGAACGGGGTCAATTAGATGACTAACGAGGGAGATATGACCAAAATCGGGAAACCGCGCAAGTTGGGCCTGAAAACCTTACGCCTTCCCGGTAGGCGTCTACTTTTAGCACCATATCTCCGTCGTTTCTCATCCATTTCACCCCCTTTTGCTGTCGTTGCGAAGCTAACTCAGAGGGCTACGACTACAGGCTAGTTTTTTCCGTCGGATTGCACGTTTACCCTTTCGAAATAGCACAGCTAAAAGCTGTATGATTCGTCGCGCAGATGCCTCGCGTTCCTCGTCGAATCTACCTCACCAAAAGCTCGATTTCCTCAGTTTCACCGATAGAAGTTGTTACGTCTGTGAGTTAGCTTCGCGCTGCAATTAGAACGGGATCTAGAAGATGAGTAACAAGGGAGATATGACCCCGTTCTAATTGAAACGAGAAGCTAACTCGTAGACGTAACAACTTCTATCAGTGAAACCAAAGAAATCGCGCTTTTGGTCAGGTAGATTCAACGTGGAACGTGAGGCATCTGCACGACGAATTATAGCACTTCTAGCTGTGCTATTTCGAAAGGGTAAATGCGCAATTCGGCAGACAGAGCCAGCATGTAGTCATAGCCCTTTAAGTTAGCTTTGCAACGATGCAAAAACGGGGTCAAATGGATGAGAAACGAGGGAGATATAGTGGAAAATGCAGACGCCTACCGGAAAGGCATAAGGTTTTCGGGCCTAACTTGCGCGGTTTCCCGATTTTGATCATATCTCCCTCTTTAGTCATCTGATTGACCCCGTTTTGATTGCAACGAGAAGCTAACTTGTATACGTAACAACTTCTATCAGTGAAACCGAGGAAATCGGGCTTTTGGTGAGGTAGATTCGATGTGGAACGCGAGGCATCTGCGTGACGAATTATAGCGCTTCTAGCTGTGCTATTTCAAAACGGTAAACGCGCAATCCGGCAGACACAGCCAGCATGTAGTCGTAGCCCTTTCAGTTAGCTTCGGAACGATGCAAAAATGGGGTCAAATGGATGAGAAACGCGGGAAATATGGTGCAAAATGCAAAATATAAAAAATTGAGCAAAATCTCCAAATTTTTAAGGGTTAAACCCCTTTAAAAAATTAGTAAAACGAATGCAAAAAAAGATATATTTTTTTTCAAGTTAGAAAAATGTCAAAAGTCTCTAGAATACTTAAAGGTTAACCCCTTTAAATATTTGCTATTTCGAATGCTAAAATAATAATTTTTTTCAAATATAAAAAATTGAGCAACATCTCTAAATTTTTAAAGGTTTTCGGGCCCAACTTGCGCGGTTTCGCGATTTTGGTCATATCTCCCTCGTTAGTCATCTGATTGACCCCGTTCTTACTGCAACGCGAAGCTAACTCGTAGAGCTAACAACTTCTATCAGTGAAACCATGGAAATCAGGATATTGGTGAGGTAGATTCGACGGGGAATGGGAGACATCTGCGCGATGAATTATAGCGCTTCTAGCTATACTATTTCGAATGTGTAAACGCGCAATCCGATGGACACAGCCAGCATGTAGTCGTAGCCCTCTGATTTAGCTTCGCAACGTTGTAAAAATAGGGTCAAATAGATGAGAAACGAGGGAGATATGGTGCAAAATGCAGAGGTCTACCGGAAAGGCGTAAGGTTTTCGGGCCCAACTTGCGCGGTTTCGCGATTTTGGTCATATCTCCCTCGTTAGTCATTTGATTGACCCCGTTCTGATTGCAACGAGAAGCTAACTCGTATACATAACAACTTCTATCAGTGAAACTGAGGAAATCGGGCTTTTGGTATGGTAGATTCGACGTGGAATGTGAGGCATCTGCACGACGAATTATAGCGCTTCTAGCTGTGCTTTTTCGAAAGGGTAAACGCACAATCCGGCAGACACAACCAACATGTAGTCATAGCCCTTTCAGTTAGCTTCACAACGATGCACAAACGGGGTCAAATGAATGAGAAACGAGGGAGATATTGTGCAAAATGCAGACGCCTACCGAAAAGGCGTAAGGTTTTCAGGCCCAACTTGCGCGGTTTCCCGATTTAGATCATATCTCCCTCGTTAGTCATCTGATTGACCCCGTTCTGATTCTAACGAGAAGCTAACTCATATACGTAACAACTTCTATCAGTGAAACTGTGGAAATCGGGCTTTTGGTGAGGTAGATTCGACGTGGAACGCGAGGCTTCTGCGCGATGAATTATAGCGCTTCTAGCTGTGCTTTTTTGAAAGGGTAAACGCGCAATCCGTCGGATACAGCAAGCATGTAGTCGTAGCCGTTTGATTTAGCTTCGTAACGAGGTAAAAATGGGGTCAAATGGATGAGAAATGAGGGGGATATGCTGCAAAATGCAAACGCCTACCGGAAAGGCGTAAGATTTTCAGGCCCAACTGGAATGTTTCCTGATTTTGATCATATCTCCCTCGTTAGTCAAATGATTGACCCTGTTCTGATTGCAACAAGAATCTAACACATATACGTAACAACTTCTATCAGTGAAATCGAGAAAATCGGGCTTTTAGTGAGGTAGATTCGACGTAGAACGTGAGGCATCTACGCGATGAATTATAGCACTTCTTGCTGTCCTTTTTCGAAAGGGTAAACGCGCAATCCGACATACACAACCAGCATGTACTCGTAGCCTCTGAGTTAGCTTCGTAATGATGTAAAAAGGGCTCAAATGGATGAGAAACGAGGGGGATATGGTGCAAAATGCATGCGCCTACCGGAAAGGCGTAAGGTTTTCGGGCCCAACTTGCGCGGTTTCATGATTTTGATCATATCTCCCTCATTAGTCATCTGATTGATCCCGTTTTGAATGCAACGAGAAGCTAACTTGTAGACCTAACAACTTCTATTAGTGAAACCGAGGAAATTGGGCTTTTGGTCAGGTCGATTCTACTGGGAATGCAAGGCATCTGCGCGAAGAATTATAGCACTTCTCGCTGTGGTATTTCGAAAGGGTAAATGCACAATCCGGCAGACATAACCAGCATGTAGTCATAGCCCTTTTACTTAGCTTCACAACGATGGAAAAATGGGGTGAAATGGATGAGAAACGAGGGAGATATTGTGCAAAATGCAGACGCCTACCGGAATGGCGTAAGGTTTTCGGGCCCAACTTGCGCGGTTTCCCGATTTGGATCATATCTCCCTCGTTAGTCATTTGATTGACCCCGTTCTGATTCTAACGAGAAGCTAACTCATATACGTAACAACTTCTATCAGTGAAACTGAGGAAATCGGGCTTTTGGTGAGGTAGATTCGACGTGGAACGCGAGGCTTCTGCGCGATGAATTATAGCGCTTCTAGCTGTGCTTTTTCGAAAGGGTAAATGCGCAATCCGTCGGATACAGCAAGCATGTAGTCGTAGCCGTCTGATTTAGCTTCGTAACGAGGCAAAAATGGGGTCAAATGGATGAGAAATGAGGGGGATATGCTGCAAAATGCAAACGCCTACCGGAAAGGCGTAAGATTTTCAGGCCCAACTGGAATGTTTCCTGATTTTGATCATATCTCCCTCGTTAGTCAAATGATTGACCCCTGTTCGATTGCAACAAGAATCTAACACATATACGTAACAACTTCTATCGGTGAAATCGAGAAAATCGGGCTTTTTAGTGAGGTAGATTCGACGTAGAACGTGAGGCATCTACGCGATGAATTATAGCACTTCTTCTTTGTCCTTTTCGAAAGGGTAAACGCGCAATCCGACATACACAACCAGCATGTACTCGTAGCCTCCGAGTTAGCTTCGTAATGATGTAAAAAGGGCTCAAATGGATGAGAAACGAGGGGGATATGGTGCAAAATGCATGCGCCTACCGGAAAGGCGTAAGGTTTTCGGGCCCAACTTGCGCGGTTTCATGATTTTGATCATATCTCCCTCATTAGTCATCCGATTGATCCCGTTTTGAATGCAACGAGAAGCTAACTTGTAGACCTAACAACTTCTATTAGTGAAACCGAGGAAATTGGGCTTTTGGTCGGTCGATTCTACTGGAATGCAAGGCATCCGCGAAGAATTATAGCACTCCGTGGGTATTTCGAAAGGGTAAATGCACAATCCGAAGCAGACATAACCAAGCATGTAGTCATAGCCCTTTTACTTAGCTTCACAACGATGGAAAAATGGGGTGAAATGGATGAGAAACGAGGGAGATATTGTGCAAAATCGTACGCCTACCGGAATGGCGTAAGGTTTTCGGGCCCAACTTGCGCGGTTTCCCGATTTGGATCATATCTCCCTCGTTAGTCATTTGATTGACCCCGTTCTGATTCTAACGAGAAGCTAACTCATATACGTAACAACTTCTATCGGTGAAACCGAGGAAATCGGGCTTTTGGTGAGGTAGATTCGACGTGGAACGCGAGGCTTCGCGCGATGAATTATAGCGCTTCTAGCTGTGCTTTTCGAAAGGGTAAATGCGCAACCGGTCGGATACAAGCAAGCATGTAGTCGTAGCCGTCTGATTTAGCTTCGTAACGAGGCAAAAATGGGGTCAAATGGATGAGAAATGAGGGGGATATGCTGCAAAATGCAAACGCCTACCGGAAAGGCGTAAGATTTTCAGGCCCAACTGGCGCGGTTTCCTGATTTTGATCATATCTCCCTCGTTAGTCAAATGATTGACCCTGTTCTGATTGCAACAAGAATCTAACACATATACGTAACAACTTCTATCAGTGAAATCGAGGAAATCGGGCTTTTAGTGAGGTAGATTCGACGTGGAACGTGAGGCATCTGTGCGATGAATTATAGCACTTCTTGCTGTCCTTTTTCGAAAGGGTAAACGCGCAATCCGACATACACAACCAGCATGTACTCGTAGCCTCTGAGTTAGCTTCGCAACGATACAAAAAGGGCTCAAATGGATGAGAAACGAGGGGGATATGGTGCAAAATGCATACGCCTACCGGAAAGGCGTAAGGTTTTCGGGCCCAACTTGCGCGGTTTCATGATTTTGATCATATCTCCCTCATTAGTCATCTGATTGATCCCGTTTTGAATGCAACGAGAAGCTAACTCGTAGACCTAACAACTTTTATCAGTGAAACCAAGGAAATCAGGCTTTTGGTGAGGCAAATCAATGTGGAACGCGAGGCATCTGCGCGACAAATTATAGCGCTTCTAGCTGTGCTGTTTCGAAAGTAAAGGCGCAATCCGTCGGACACAGCCAGCATGTAGTCGTAGCCCTCTGATTTAGCTTCGCAACGATGCAAAAAGGGCTCAAATGGATGAGAAATGAGGGGGATATGGTGTAAAATGCAGACGCCTACCATAAAGGCGTAAGATTTTAAGGCCCAACTTGCGCGGTTTCCTGATTTTGATCATATCTCCCTCGTTAGTCAAATGATTGACCCTGTTCTGATTGCAAAAAGAATCTAACACATATACGTAACAACTTCTATTAGTGAAATCGAGGAAATCGAGCTTTTAGTGAGGTAGATTCGACGTGGAACGTGAGGCATCTGCGCGATGAATTATAGCACTTCTTGTTGTCCTTTTTCGAAAGGGTAAACGCGCAATCTGACATACACAACCAGCATGTACTCGTAGCCTCTGAGTTAGCTTCGCAATGATGCAAAAAGGGCTCAAATGGATGAGAAACGAGGGGGATATGGTGCAAAATGCATACGCCTATCGGAAAGGCGTAAGGTTTTCGGGCCCAACTTGCGCGGTTTCATGATTTTGTTCATATCTCCCTCATTAGTCATCTGATTGATCCCGTTTTGAATGCAACGAGAAGATAACTCGTAGACCTAACAACTTCTATTAGTGAAACCGAGGAAATCGAGCTTTTGGTCAGGTCGATTCTATGGGGAATGCGAGGCATCTGCGCGAAGAATTATAGCGCTTCTCGCTGTGCTATTTTGAAAGGGTATACGCACAATCCGACAGACATAACCAGCATGTAGTCATAGCCCTTTTACTTAGCTTCACAACGATGGAAATATGGGGTGAAATGGATGAGAAACGAGGGAGATATTGTGCAAAATGCAGACGCCTACCGGAATGGCGTAAGGTTTTCGGGCCCAACTTGCGCGGTTTCCCGATTTTGATCATATCTCCCTCATTAGTCATCTGATTGATCCCGTTCTGATTGCAACAAGAAGCTAATTCATATACCTAACAACTTCTATCAGTGAAACCAAGGAAATCGTGCTTTTGGTGAATTTGATTCGACGTGGAACGCAAGGCATCTGCGCGATGAATTATAGCTCTTCAAGCTGTGCTTTTTCGAAAGGGTAAACGCGCAATCTGTCGGATACAGCAAGCATGTAGTCATAGCCCTTTGATTTAGCTTCGCAACGATGCAAAAAGAGCTCAAATAGATGAGAAATGAGGGGGATATTGTGCAAAATGCAGACGCCTACCGGAAAGGCGTAAGGTTTTCGGGCCCAACTTGCGCGGTTTCCTGATTTTGGTCATGTTAGTCATCTGATTAACCCCGTTCTGATTGCAATGAGAAGCTAACTCGTAGAAGTAACAACTTCTATCGGTGAAACTAAGGAAATCGGATTTTTGGAGAGGTATATTTTACTTGATACGCGAGGCATCTGCGCGACGAATTATAGCGCTTCTAGCTATGCTATTTCGAAAGGGTAAACCCGCAATCCGTCGGACACAACCAGCATGTAGTCATAGCCTTTCAGTTAGCTTCACAACGATGCAAAAACGTTGTCAAATAGATGAGAAACAAGGGAGATATGGTGCAAAATGCAGACGCCTACCGGAAAGGCGTAAGATTTTCAGGCCCAACTTGCGCGGTTTCCTAATTTTTATCATATCTCCCTCGTTAGTCATATGATTGACCCTGTTCTGATTGCAATGAGAAGCTAACTCATATACGTAACAACTTCTATCAGTGAAACTGAGGAAATCGGGCTTTTGGTGAGGTAGATTCGATGTGGAATGTGAGGCATCTGCGCGACGAATTATAACGCTTCTAGCTGTGCTGTTTTGAAAGGGTAAACCCGCAATCCGTCGGATACAACCAGCATGTAGTCATAGCCTTTAAGGTAGCTTCACAACGATGCAAAAATGTTGTCGAATGGATGAGAAACGAGGGAGATATGGTGGTTTTCTGATTTTGGTCATATCTCTCTCGTTAGTCATCTGATTGACCCCGTTCTGATTGCAACGAGAAGCTAACTCGTAGACGTAACAACTTTTATCGGTGAAATTTAGGAAATCAGGCTTTTGGTGAGGTAGATTCGACGTGGAACGCGAGGCATCTGCACGATGAATTATAGCGCTTCTAGTTGTGCTGTTTCGAAAGGGTAAACATGCAATCCGGCCGACACAACCAGCATATAATCATATCCCTTTGAGTTAGCTTCGTAACGATGGTAAAATGAGATCAAATGGATGAGAAACGAGGGAGATATGGTGCAAAATGCAAAATATAAAAAATTGAGCAAAATCTCCAAATTTTTAAAGGTTAACCCTTTAAAAAATTTGTAAAACGAATGTAAAAATAAAATATAAAATTTTTCAAGTTAGAAAAAATGTCCAACGTCTCTAGAATACCTAAAGGCCCTTTAAAATATTTGCTATTTCGAATGCTAAAATAATAATTTTTTTCAAATATAAAAAATTGAGAAAAATCTCCAATTTTTTAATGGTTTTCGGGCCCAACTTGCGCGGTTTCGCGATTTTGGTCATAGCTCCCTCGTTAGTCATCTGATTGACCGCGTTATGACTGCAACGCAAAGCTCACTCGCAGAATTAACAACTTCTATCGGTGAAACCATGGAAACCGGGCTTTTGGTGAGGTAGATTCGACGTGGAACACGAGGTATCCGTGCGATGAATTATAGCGCTTCTAGCTGTGCTATTTCAAAAGGGTAAACGCACAATCTGGTAGACACATCCAGCATGTAGTCGTAGCCCTTTCAGTTAGTTTTGCAACGATGCAAAAACGTGGTCAAATGGATGAGAAACGAGAGAGATATAGTGCAAAATGCAAAATATAAAAAATTGAGCAAAATCTCCAAATTTTTAAAGGTTAACCCCTTTAAAAAATTAGTAAAACGAATGCAAAAATAAAATATATTTTTTTTCTAGTTAGAAAAAATGTCCAACGTCTCTAAAATACTTAAAGGTTAACCCCTTTAAATTGTTTGCTATTTCGAATGCTAAATTAATAACTTTTTTCAAATATAAAAAATTGAGCAAAATTTCTAAATTTTTAAAGGTTTTTGAACGCAACTTGCGCGGTTTCGTGATTTTGGTCATAGCTCCCTCGTTAGCCATCTGATTGACCCCGTTCTGACTGCAACGCGAAGCTAACTCGCAGAATTAACAACTTCTATCGGTGAAACCATGGAAATCAGGATTTTGGTGAGGTAGATTCGACGTGTAACGCGAGGCATCTGCGCGACGAATTATAGTGTTTCTAGTTGTGCTGTTTCGAAAAGGTAAACGTGCAATCCGACGGATACAGCCAGCATGTAGTCGTAGCCCTCTGAGTTAGCTTCGCAACGATGCAAAACCGGGGACAAATGGATGGGAAACGAGGGAGATATGGAGCAAAATGCAGACGCCTACCGAAAAGGCGTAAGGTTTTTGGGCCCAACTTGCGCGGTTTCCCGATTTTGGTCATATCTCCCTCGTTAGTTATCTGATTGACCCCATTCTGATTGCAACGAGAAGCTAACTCATATACGTAACAACTTCTATCAGTGAAATCGAGGAAACTGGGCTTTTGGTGAGGTAGATTTGATGTGGAACGCGAGGCATCTACGCGACGAATTATAGCGCTTCTAGCTGTGCTGTTTCGAAAGGGTAAACGCGCATTCCAGCAGACACAGCCAGCATGTAGTCGTAGCCCTTTCAGTTAGCTTCGGAACGATGTAAAAACGGGGTCAAATGGATAAGAAACGAAGGAGATATGGTGCAAAATGCAAAATATAAAAAATTGAGCAAAATCTCTAAATTTTTAAAGGTTTTCGGGCCCAACTTGCGCGGTTTCGCGATTTTAGTCATGTCTCCCTCGTTAGTCATTTGATTGACCACGTTCTGACTGCAACGCGAAGCTAACTCGCACAATTAACAACTTCTATCGGTGAAACTATGGAAATCGGGCTTTTGGTGAGGTAGATTCGACGTAGAACGCGAGGCATCTGCGCAAAGAATTATAGCGCTTCTAGCTATGCTGTTTCGAAAGGGTAAACGCGAAATCTGGCAGACACAGCCAGCATGTAGTCGTAGCCCTTTCAGTTAGCTTCGCAACGATGTAAAAATAGGGTCAAATGGATGAGAAACGAGGGAGATATGATGCAAAATTCAGACGCCTACCGGAAAGGTGTAAGGTTTTCGGGTCCAACTTGCGCGGTTTCCCGATTTTGATCATATCTCCCTCGTTAGTCATATGATTGACCCTGTTCTGATTGCAACGAGATGCTAACTCATATACGTAGAAACTTCTATCAGTGAAACTGAGGAAATCGGGCTTTTGGAGAGGTAGATTCGACGTGGAACGTGAGGCATCTGCGCGACGAATTATAGCGCTTCTAGCTGTGCTTTTTGGAAAGGGTAAACGCGCAATCCGGCAGACACAACCAGCATGTAGTGGTAGCCCTCTAAGTTAGCTTCGCAACGATAAAAAAAGGGCTCAAATGGATGAGAAACGAGGGGATATGGTGCAAAATGTAGACGCCTACCGGAAAGGCGTAAGGTTTTCGGGCCCAACTTGCGCGGTTTCCCAATTTTGGTCATATCTCTCTCGTTAGTCATCTGATTGACCCCGTTCTGATTGCAACGAGAAGCTAACTCATAGACGTAACAACTTCTCTCGGTGAAATTGAGGAAATCAAGCTTTTGGTGAGGTAGATTCGACGTGGAACGCGAGGCATCTGAGCGATGAATTATAGCGCTTCTAGTTGTGCTGTTTCGATAGGGTAATCATGCAATCCGGCAAACACATCCAACATATATTTAGAGCCCTTTGAGTTAGCTTCGCAACGATGCAAAAAGGGCTCAAATGGATGAGAAACGAGGGAGATATGGTGCAAAATGCAAAATATAAAAAATTGAGCAAAATCTACAAATTTTTAAAGGTTTAACCCTTTAAAAAATTTGTAAAACGAATGTAAGAATAAAATATAAAATTTTTAAAGTTAGAAAAAATGTCCAACGTCTCTAGAATACTTAAAGGTGAACCCCTTTAAAATATTTGCTATTTCGAATGCTTAAATAATAATTTTTTTCAAATATAAAAAATTGAGCAAAATCTCCAAATTTTTAAAGGTTTTCAGGCCCAACTTGCGCGGTTTCGCGATTTTGGTCATATCTCCTTCGTTAGCATCTGATTGACCCCGTTCTGACTGCAACGCGAAGCTAACTCGCAGAATTAACAACATTTATCGGTGAAACCATGGAAATCGGGATTTTGGTGAGGTAGATTCGACGTGTAACGCGAGGTAATTGCGCGACAAATTATAGTGCTTCTAGCTGTGCTGTTTCGAAAGGGTAAACGTGCAATCCGACGAATACAGCCAGCATGTAGTCGTAGCCCTCTGAGTTAGCTTCGCAACGATGCAGAAACGGGGTCAAATAGATGAGAAACGAGGGATATATGGTGCAAAATGCAGACGCCTACCGGAAAGGCGTAAGGTTTTCGGGCCCACCTTGCGCGGTTTCCCGATTTTGGTCATATCTCCCTCGTTAGTCATCTGATTGACCCCGTTCTAATTCTAATGAAAAACTAACTTGCATACGTAACAACTTTTATTAGTGAAACCGAGGAAATCGGGAAACCGAGAAAATGCGGTTTAGCGATTTTGGTCATATCTCCCTCGTTAGTCATCTGATTGACGTCGTCCTGACTGCAACGCGAAGCTAACTCGCAGAATTAACAACTTCTATCGGTGAAACCATGGAAATCGGGCTTTTGGTAAGGTAGATTCGACGTGCAACGCGAGGCATCTGCGTGACGAATTATAGCGCTTCTAGTTGTGCTATTTCGAAAGGGCAAACGCGTAATCCGATACAAACAGCGAGCAAAATCTCCACATTTTTAAAGGTTTTCGGGCCCAACTTGCGCAGTTTTGTGATTTTTGTCATATCTCCCTTGTTAGTCATCTGATTGACGCCGTTCTGACTGCTACGCGAAGCTAACTCGCAGAATTAACATTTTCTATCGGTGAAACCATGGAAATCAGGATTTTGGTGAGGTAGATTCGACGTGGAACGCGAGGTATCTGCGCGACGAATTATAGCGCTTCTAGTTGTGCCATTTCGAAAGGGTAAACGCGCAATCCGGCACACACAACTAGCATGTAGTCGTAACCCTTTCAGTTAGCTTCGTAACAATGCAAAAATGGGGTCAAATGGATGAGAAACAAGAGAGATATGGTGCAAAATGCAAAATATAAAAAATTGAGCAAAATCTCCAAATTTTTAAAGGTTAACCAACCCCATTTAAAAAATTAGTAAAACAAATGCAAAAATAAAACATATTTTTTTTTCAAGTTAGAAAAAATGTCCAACGTCTCTAGAATACTTAAAGGTTAACCCCTTTTAATTATTTGCTATTTCGAATGCTAAAATAAAAAAAAATTCAAATATAAAAAATTGAGCAAAATCTCCAAATTTTTAAATGTTTTCGGCCCCAACTTGCGCGGTTTAGCGATTTTGGTCATATCTCCCTCGTTATTCATCTGATTGACGCCGTCCTGACTGCAACGCGAAGCTAACTCACAGAATTAACAACTTTTATCGGTGAAACCATGGAAATCGGGCTTTTGGTGAGGTAGATCGACGTGCAACGCGAGGCATCGGCGCGACGAATTATAGCGCTTCTAGTTGTGCTATTTCAAAAGGGTAAACGCGCAATCCAGCACACACAGGCAGCATGTAGTCGTAGCCCTTTCAATTAGCTTTGCAATGATGAAAAAACAGGGTCAAATGGATGAGAAACGAGGGAGATATGGTGCAAAATGCAAAATATATAAAATTGAGCAAAATCTCCATATTTTTAAAGGTTAACCCGTTAAAAAAATTAGTAAAACGAATGCAAAAATAAAATATATTTTTTTTCAAGTTAGAAAAAATGGCCAACGTCTCTATGAATACTTAAAGGTTAACCCCTTTAAACTATTTGCAATTTCGAATGCTAAAATAATAATTTTTTTCAAATATAAAAAATTGAGCAAAATCTCCAAATTTTTAAAGGTTTTCGGGCCCAACTTGCGCGGTTTAGCGATTTTGATCATATCTCCCTCGTTAGTCATCTGATTGACGCCGTCCTGACTGCAACGCGAAGCTAACTCGTAGAATTAACAACTTCTATCGGTGAAACCATGGAAATCGGGCTTTTGGTGAGGTAGATTCGACGTGCAACGCGAGGCATCTGCGCGACGAATTATAGCGCTTCTAGTTGTGCTATTTCGAAAGGGTAAACGCGTAATCCGGTACACACAGCGAGCAAAATCTCCAAATTTTTAAAGGTTTTCGGGCCCAACTTGCGCGGTTTCGCGATTTTGGTCATATCTCCCTCGTTAGTCATTTGATTGACCCCGTTCTGATTGCAAAGAGAAGCTAACTCGTATACGTAACAACTTCTATCAGTGAAACCGAGGAAATCGGGCTTTTAGTGAGGTAGATTCGACGTGGAACGCGAGGTATCTGCACGACGAATTATAGCGCTTCTATCTGTGCTATTTTGAAAGGGAAACGCACAATCCGGCAGTCGTAGCCCTTTCAGTTAGCTTCGCAACGATGCAAAAAGGGGTCAAATGGATGCAAAACGATGGAGATATGGTGAAAAATTCAAAATATAAAAAATTGAGCAAAATCTCCAAATTTTTAAAGGTTTTCGGGCCCAACTTGCGCGGTTTCGCAATTTTAGTCATATCTCCCTCGTTAGTCATCTGATTGACCCCGTTCTGACTGCAACGCAAAGCTAACTCACAGAATTAACAACTTCTATCGGTGAAACCATGGAAATTGGGCTTTTGGTGAGGTAGATCGACGTGCAACACGAGGCATCTGCGCGATGAATTATAGCGCTTCTAGTTGTGCTATTTCGAAAGGGTAAACGCGCAATCCAGCACACACAGGCAGCATGTAGTCGTAGCCCTTTCAGTTAGCTTTGCAACGATGCAAAAACAGGGTCAAATGGATGAGAAACGACGGAGATATGGTGCAAAATGCAAAATATATAAAATTGAGCTAAATCTCCATATTTTTAAAGGTTAACCCGTTAAAAAAATTAGTAAAACGAATGCAAAAATAAAATATATTTTTTTTCAATTTAGAAAAAATGTCCAACGTCTCTATGAATACTTAAAGGTTAACCCCTTTAAATTATTTGCAATTTCGAATGCTAAAATAATAATTTTTTTTCAAATATAAAAAATTGAGCAAAATCTCTAAATTTTTAAAGGTTTTCGGGCCCAACTTGCGCGGTTTAGCGATTTTGATCATATCTCCCTCGTTATTCATCTGATTGACGCCGTCCTGACTGCAACGCTAAGCTAACTCGCAGAATTAACAACTTCTATCGGTGAAACCATGGAAATCGGGCTTTTGGTGAGGTAGATTTGACGTGCAACGCGAGGCATCTGCGCGACGAATTATAGCGCTTCTAGTTGTGCTATTTCGAAAGGGTAAACGCGTAATCCGGTACACACAGCGAGCAAAATCTCCAAATTTTTAAAGGTTTTCGGGCCCAACTTGCGCGGTTTCGCGATTTTGGTCATATCTCCCTCGTTAGTCATTTGATTGACCCCGTTCTGATTGCAACGAGAAGCTAAGTTGTATACGTAACAACTTCTATCAGTGAAACCGAGGAAATCGAGCTTTTAGTGAGGTAGATTCGACGTGGAACGCGAGGTATCTGCACGACGAATTATAACGCTTTTATCTGTGCTATTTCGAAAGGGAAACGCACAATCTGGCAGTCGTAGCCCTTTCAGTTAGCTTCGCAACGTTGCAAAAAGGGGTCAAATGGATGCAAAATGATGGAGATATGGTGAAAAATTCAAAATATAAAAAATTGTGCAAAATCTCCAAATTTTTAAAGGTTTTCGGGCCCAACTTGCGCGGTTTCGCAATTTTAGTCGTTGGTCATCTGATTGACCCCGTTCTGACTGCAACGCGAAGCTAACTCGCAGAATTAACAACTTCTATGGGTGAAACAATGGAAATCGGGCTTTTGGTGAGGTATATTTGACGTGGAACGCGAGGTATCTGCGCGATGAATTATAGTGCTTCTAGCTGTGCTGTTTCGAAAGGGTAAACGCGCAATCCGACAGACACAACCAGCATGTAGTCGTAGCCCTCGAAGTTAGCTTCACCACAAGGCAAAAATGGGGTCAAATGGATGAGAAAGGAGGGAGATATGGTGTAAAATGCAGACGCCGACCGGAAAGGCGTAAGGTTTTCGGGCCCAATTTGCGCGGTTTCTCGATTTTGGTCATATCTACCTCGTTAGTCATCTGATTGACCACGTTCTGATTGCAATGAGGAACTAACTCGTATACGTAACAACTTTTATCAGTGAAACCGAGGAAATCGAGCTTTTGGTGAGGTAGATTCGACGTGGAACGTGAGGTATCTGCACGAGGAATTATAGCGCTTCTAGCTGTGCTATTTCGAAAGGGTAAACGTGCAATCCGGCAGACACAGCCAGCATGTACTCGTAGCCCTTTCAGTTAGCTTCGTAACGATGCAAAAACGGGGTCAAATTGATGAGAAACGAGGGAGATATGGTGCAAAATGCAAAATATAAAAAATTGAGCAAAATCTCAAAATTTTTAAAGGTTAACCCTTTTAAAAAATTAGTAAAACGAATGCAAAAATAAAATATATTTTTTTTCAATTTAGAAAAAATGTCCAACGTCTCTAGAATACTTAAAGGTTAACCCCTTTAAATTATTTGCTATTTCGAATGCTAAAATAATACTCCCTCTGTCCCACTATTTCTGTCCTACTTGCCTAATCGGGCTGTCCCGCTATTTCTGTCCTCTTTCCTAAAATAGTAAAAATTACTTTTAAACATAAAATGAGGTAGGTCCCCCTTACTCACTACTCAACCCCCCACATTCTTATACTCTCTCTCGTCAAAAATCTATCTCTCACTCGATTATGTTCCGCTCCGAACTCAGAAAATTATGATTTTTATCTTTTTGAAAACTTTAGATTATTTCTTCAAATACAATAAAAAAAAATATAAAAAATAAAAATCGATTGCCTTTCAGTAGCCTTGCAAAAATTTGGATAATTCTCATTTCTTTCCACCAACCACTCCTCGAAAACTGTGTCATTTTCTTTATACAATTAAAACTCATAAAATACACACTAATTTAAAATTTCTAAATCTCCGTGCCGAAGTCAACTGAGACATTTTTAGCGGGACGGAGGGAGTAATTTTTTTCAAAAACAAAAAATTGAGCAAAATCTCCAAATTTTTAAAGGTTTTCAGGCCCAACTTGCGCGGTTGCGCGATTTGGGTCATATCTCCCTCGTTAGTCATCTGATTGACCCCGTTCTGACTGCAACGCGAAGCTAACTCGCAGAATTAACAACTTCTATCGGTGAAACCATGGAAATCGGGCTTTTGGTGAGGTAGATTCAACGTGGAACGCGAGGTATCTGCGCGATGAATTATAGCACTTCTAGCTATGCTGTTTCGAAAGGGTAAACGCGCAATCCGACGGACACAACCAGCATGTAGTCGTAGCCTCTGAGTTAGCTTCGCAATGATGTAAAATGGGGTCAATTGGATGAGAAACGAGGGAGATATGGTGCAAAATGCAAACGCCTACCGGAAAGGCATAAGGTTTTCAGGCCCAACTTGCGCGGTTTCCCAATTTTGGTCATATCTCCCTCGTTAGTCATTTGATTGACGCCGTTCTGATTACAATGAGAAACGAACTCGTATACGTAACATCTTTTATCAGTGAAACCGAGGAAATCGGGCTTTCGGTGAGGTAGATTCGACATGGAACGCGAGGTATCTGCGCGACGAATTATAGCGCTTCTAGCTATGCTATTTCGAAAGCGTAAACGCGCAATCCGGCAGACACAGCCAGCATGTAGTCGTAGCCCCTTCAGTTAGCTTCGCAACGATGCAAAAACGGTGTCAAATAGATGAGAAACGAAGGAGATATGGTGCAAAATGCAAAATATAAAAAATTGAGCAAAATCTCAAAAATTTTAAAGGTTAACCCGTTTAAAAAATTAGTAAAACGAATGCAAAAATAAAATATATTTTTTTTCAAGTTAGAAAAAATGTCCAACTTCTCTAGAATACTTAAAAGTTAACCCCTTTAAATTATTTACTATTTCGAATGCTAAAATAATAATTTTTTTCAAATATAAAAAATTGAGCAAAATCTCTAAATTTTTAAAGGTTTTCGGGCCCAACTTGCGCGGTTGCGCGATTTGGGTTATATCTCCCTCGTTAGTCATCTGATTGACTCCGTTCTGACTGCAACACGAGGCTAACTCGCAGAATTAACAACTTCTATTGGTGACACCATGGAACTAGGGCTTTTGGTGAGGTAGATTCAACGTGGAACGCGAGGCATCTGTGCGATGAATTATAGCGCTTCTACCTTTGCTGTTTCGAAAGGATAAACGTGCAATCCGACGGACACAACCAGCATGTAGTCGTAGCCCTCTGAGTTAGCTTCGCAACAATGCAAAAATGGGGTCAAATGGACGAGAAACGAGGGAGATATGGTGCAAAATGCAGACGCCTACCGGAAAGGCGTAAGGTTTTCGGGCCCAACTTGCGCGGTTTCCCAATTTTGGTCATATCTCCCTCATTAGTCATCGATTGACTCCGTTCTGATTGCAACGAGAAACAAACTCGTATACGTAACAACTTCTATCAGTGAAACCGAGGAAATCAGGCTTTTGGGGAGGTAGATTCGACGTGGAACGCGAGGTATCTGCGCGACGAATTATAACGCTTCTAGATGTGCTATTTCAAAAGCGTAAACGCGCAATCCGGGAGACACAACCAGCATGTAGTCGTAGCCCTTTCAGTTAGCTTCGCAACGATGCAAAAACGGGGTCAAATGGATGAGAAACGAGGGAGATATGGTGCAAAATGCAAAATATAAAAAATTGAGCAAAATCTCCAAATTTTTAAAGGTTTTCGGGCCCAACTTGCCCGGTTTCGCGGTTTTGGTCATAGCTCCCTCGTTAGTCATCTGATTGACCCCGTTCTGACTGTAACGCGAAGCTAACTCGCAGAATTAACAAATTCTATCGGTGAAACCATGGAAATCAGGATTTTGGTGAGGTAGATTCGATGTGGAAGGCGAGGCATCTGTGCAACGAATTATAGCGCTTGTAGTTGTGCTGTTTCGAAAGGGTAAACGCGTAATCCGACGGATACAGCCAGCATGTAGTCGTAATCCTCTGAGTTAGCTTCGCAACGATAGAAAAATGGGGTTAAATGGATGAAAAACGAGGGAGATATGGTGCAAAATGCAGACGCCTACCGGAAAGGCGCAAGGTTTTCGGGCCCAACTTGCGCGGTTTCCCGATTTTAGTCATATCTCCCACGTTAGTCATCTGATTGACCCTGTTCTGAGTGCAACGAGAAGCTAACTTGTATATTCTATCAGTGAAACTGAGGAAATCAGGCTTTTGGTTAGGTAGATTTGACGTGGAACGCGGGGCATCTGCATGATGAATTATAGCGCTTCTAGTTGTGCTGTTTCGAAAGGGTAAATGCGCAATTCGACGGATACAGCCAGCATGTAGTCGTAACCCTATGAGTTAGCTTCGCAACAATGGAAAAACGGGGTTAAATGGATGAGAAACGAGGGAGATATGGGGCAAAATGCAGACGCCTACCGGAAAGGCGCAAGGTTTTTGGGCCCAACTTGCGCGGTTTCCCAATTTTGGTCATATCTCCCTCGTTAGTCATCTGATTGACCCCGTTCTGATTGCAACAAGAAGCTAACTCGTATACGTAAAAAATTCTATCAGTGAAACCGAGGAAATCAGGCTTTTGGTGAGGTAGATTCGACGTGGAACGCGAGGCATATGCACGAAGAATTATAGCGCTTCTAGCTGTGCTATTTCGAAAGGGTAAACACGCAATCCGGCAGACACAGCCAGCATGTAGTCGTAGCCCTTTCAGTTAGCTTTGCAACGATGTAAAAACATGGTAAAAAGGATGAGAAACGAGGGAGATATGAAGCAAAATGCAAAATATAAAAAATTAAGCAAAATCTCCAAAACGATTGCAAAAACAAAATATATTTTTTTTTTCAAATTAGAAAAAATGTCCAACGTCTCTAGAATACTTAAAGGTTAACCCGTTTAAAATATTTGCTATTTTGAATGCTGAAATAATTTTTTTTTCAAATATAAAAAATTGAGCAAAATCTCCAAAATGGAATAAGGGGGTGAAATGGATAAGAAACGAGGGGGATATGGTGCAAAATGCAGACTCCTACAGGAAAAGCGTAAGGTTTTTAGGCCCAGCTTGCGCGGTTTCCCGATTTTGGTCATATCTCCCTCGTTAGATTTTAAGAGGAACGCGAGGCATCTGCGCGACGAATTATAACGCTTCTAGCTCTGCTGTTTCAAAAGGGTAAACACGCAATCCGACAGACTCAACCAGGATGTAGTCGTAGCCCTTTGAGTTAGCTATGCAACGATGTAAAATTGGGGTCAAATGGATGAGAAACGAGGGAGATATAGTGCAAAATGCAGACGCCTACTGCAAAGGCGAAAGGTTTTCGGGCCCAACTTGCGCGGTTTCCCGATTTTGGTCATATCTCCCTCGTTAGTCATCTGATTGACCCCATTCTGACTGCAACGCAATGCTAATTTGATGACATAACAACTTCTATCGGTGAAACCGAGGAAATCGGGCTTTTGGTGAGTTAGATTCGATGTGGAATGAGAGGCATTTACGCAATGAATTATAGCGCTTCTAGCTGTGCTGTTTCGAAAGGGTAAACACGTAATTCGATAGACACAGCCAGCGTGTAGTCATGGCCCTCTGAGCTAGCTTCGCAATGATGTAAAAACGGAGTCAAATGGATGAGAAACGGGGGAGATAAGGAGCAAAATGCAGACACCTATCGGAAAGGCGAAAGGTTTGCGGGCCCAACTTGCACGATTTCCCGATTTTGGTCATATCTCCCTCGTTGGTCATATCTCCCTCGTTAGGCATCTGCGCGACGAATTATAAAATTGAGCAAAATCTCTAAATTTTTAAAGGTTACCCCTTTAAAAAATTAGTAAAACGAATGCAAAAATAAAATATAATTTTTTTCAAGTTAGAAAAAATGACCAACGTCTCTAGAATACTTAAAGGTTCACCCCTTTAAAATATTTGCTATTTCGAATGATCAAAAAATAATTGTTTCAAATATAAAAAATTTAGCAAAATCTCCAAATTTTTAAAGGTTTTCGGGCTCAACTTGCGCGGTTTCGCGATTTTGGTCATATCTCACTCATTAGTCATCTGATTGACCCCGTTCTGACTGCAACACGAAGATAACTCGCAAGCGTAACAACTTCTATTGGTGAAACCGAGGAAATCGGGATTTTGGTGATGTAGATTCGATGTGGAACGAGAGGCATCTACGCGACGAATTACAGCGCTTCTAGCTGTGCTGTTTCGAAAGGGTAAACGTGTAATCCGACGGACACATCCATCATGTAGTCGTAGCCCTCTGAGTTAGCTTCGTAATGGTGCAAAAACGGGGTCAAATGAATGAGAAACGAGGGAGATATGGTGAAAAATGCAGACACCTACTGGAAAGGCGAAAGGTTTTCAGGCCCAACTTGCGCGGTTTCCCGATTTCTGACATATCTCCCTCGTTAATAATCTGATTGACCCCGTTGTAATTGCAACAAGAAGCAAACTCGTAGACGTAAAAACTTCTCTCACTGAAACAGAGGAAATCACGCTTTTGGTGAGGTAGATTCAACGTGGAACGCGAGGCATCTGCGCGATGAATTATAGGGCTTCTAGCTGTGCTGTTTCGAAAGGGTGAACTCGCAAGCCGATGGACACAACCAGCATGTAGTCGTAGCCCTCTGAGTTAGCTTCACAACGATGCAAAAACGGGGTCAAATGAAGAGAAATGAGGGAGATATGGTGCAAAATGTAGACGCCTACCGGAAAGGCGAAAGGTTTTTGGGCCCAACTTGCGCGGTTTCACGATTTTGGTCAAATCTCCCTCGTTATTCATCTGATTGACCCCATTCTCACTGCAACATGAAGCTAACTCGATGATATAACAACTTATATTGGTGAAACCGAGGAAATCGGGCTTTTGGTGAGGTAGATTCGACGTGGAACGAGAGGCATCTACGCGATGAATTATAGCACTTCTAGCTGTGCTGTTTCGAAAGGGTAAACGCGTAATCTGACGGACACAGCTAGCATGTAGTTGTAGCCCTCTGTTTTAGTTTTTCAATGATGCAAAAACGAGATCAAATGGATAATAAACGAGGGAGATATGGTGCAAAATGCAGACGTCTACCGGAAAGGCGAAAGGTTTTCAGGCCCAACTTGCGCGGTTTCCCGATTTTGGTCATATCTCCCTCGTTAGTAATCTGATTGACCCTGTTCTGATTGCAACGAGAAACTAACTCATAGACGTAAAAACTTCTCTCAGTGAAACCGAGGAAATCGGGCTTTTGGTGAGGTAGATTCGATGTGGAACGCGAGGCATCTGCGCGGCAAATTATACCGCTTCTAGCTGTGATGTTTTGAAAGGGTAAACGTGCAATCCGACGGACAGAGCCATCATGTAGTCGTAGCCCTCTGAGTTAGCTTCGCAATGATGCAAAAAAGGGGTCAAATGGATGAGAAACGTGGGAGATATGGTGCAAAATGCAGACGCCTACCGGAAAGGCGAAAGGTTTTCGGGCCCAACTTGCGCGGTTTCCCGATTTTGTTCATATCTCCCTCGTTAGTCATCTGATTGACCCCGTTCGGATTGCAACGAGAAGATAACTCGCACACGTAACAACTGCTCTCGGTGAAACCATGGAAATCAGGCTTTTGGTGAGGTAGATTCGACGTGGAATGCGAGGCATATGCGTGACGAATTATAGCGCTTCTAGCTGTGCTGTTTCGAAAGGGTAAACGCGCAATCCGCCATACACAGCCAGCATGTAGTCGTAGCCCTTTGAGTTAGTTCGCAACGATGTAAAAATGGGGTCAAATGGATTTCGAAATGAGGGAGATATGGTGCAAAATGCAAAATATAAAAAATTGAGCAAAATCTCCAGATTTTTAAAGGTTAGCCCCTTTGAAAAAATAGTAAAACGAATGCGAAATATAATAAAAAATTTTTCAAGTTAGAAAAAATGTCCAACGTCTCTAGAATACTTAAAAGTTAACCCTTTAAAATATTTGCTATTTCGAACGCTAAAATAATAATTTTTGTCAAATATAAAAAAATGAGCAAAATCTCCAAATTTTTGAAGGTTTTCGAGCCCAACTTGCGCGATTTCTCGATTTTGGTCATATCTCCCTCGTTAGTCATCTGATTGACCCCATTCTGACTGCAACGCGAAGCTAAATTGCAGAAGTAACAACATCTATTGGTGAAACCGAGGAAATCGGGATTTTAGTGAGGTAGATTCGACTGTGAAATGTGAGGCATCTGCGCGTGAATTATAGTGCTTCTAGCTGTGTTGTTTCGAAAGGGTAAACGCAAAATCTGACGGACACAGCCAGCATGCAGTTGTAGCCCTCTGAGTTAGCTTCACAACGATGCAAAAACGGGGTCAAATGGATGAGAAACGAGGAAGATATGGTGCAAAATGAAAAATAAAAAAAATTAAGCAAAATATCCAAATTTTTAAAGGTCAGAAAAAATGTGCAACGTCTCTAGAATCATTAAAGGTTAACCCCTTTAAAATATTTTCTATTTGGAATGCTAAAATAATAATTTTTTTCAAATATAAAAAATTGAGCAAAATCTCCAAATTTTTAAAGGTTTTCAGGCCCAACTTGCGCGGTTTCCCGATTTTGGTCATATCTCCCTCGTGAGTCATCTGATTGACCCCGTTCTGACTGCAACGCGAAGCTAACTCGATGACATGACAACTTCTATTGGTGAAACCAAAGAAATCGGGCTTTTTGTGAGGTTGATTCGATGTGGAAAGTGAGGCATTTGTGCGACGAATTATAGCGCTTCTAGCTGCACTGTTTCGAAAGGGTAAACGCGTAATCTAACGGACACAACCAGCATGTAGTCGTAGCCCTTTGAGTTTCCTCCGCAATAATGCAAAAACGGGGTCAAATGGATGAGAAACGAGGGAGATATGATGCAAAATGCAGACGCCTACCGGAAAGGCGAAAGGTTTTCGGGCCCAACTTGCGCGGTTTTCCGATTTTGGTCATATCTCCCTCGTTAGTCATCTGATTGACCCGTTCTGATTGCAACGAGAAGCTAACTCGTAGCCGTAACAACTTCTATTGGTGAAACCAAGGAAATCGGGCTTTCGGTGAGGTAGAATTGACATGGAACGTGAGGCATCTGCGCGACAAATTAGAGCGCTTCTAGTTGTGCTGGTTTGAAAGGGTAAACGCGCAATCTGATGGACACAACCAGCATGTAGTTGTAGCCCTCTGAGTTAGCTTCACAATGATGCAAAAACGGGGTCAAATGGATGAGAAACGAGGGAGATATGGTGCAAAATGCAGACGCCTACCGGAAAGGCGAAAGGTTTTCGGGCCCAACTTGCGCGGTTTCCGTTATATCTCCCTCGTTAGTCATCTAATTGACCCCGTTCTAATTACAACGAGAAGCTAACTCGTAGACGTAACAACTTCTATCTGTGAAACCGAGGAAATCCAGCTTTTGGTGAGGTAGATTCCACGTGGAACCTGAGGCATCTGCACGACTAATTATAGCGCTTCTAGCTGTGTTGTTTCAAAAGGGTAAACATGCAATCCGACGGGCACAGACAGCATGCAGTCGTAGCCCTCTGAGTTAGCTTTGCAACGATGCAAAAACAGGGTCAAATGGATGAGAAACGAGGGAGATATGGTGCAAAATGCAAAATATAAAAAATTGAGCAAAATCTCCAAATTTTTAAAGGTTTAACCCCTTTAAATAATTAGTAAAACGAATGTAAAAATAAAATATATTTTTTCAAGTTAGAAAAAATGACCAACGTCTCTAGAATACTTAAAGGTTAACCCCTTTAAAATATTTGCTATTTTGAATGATAAAATTATGATTTTTTTCAAATATAAAAATTGAGCAAAATTTCCAAATGTTTAAGGTTTTCTAGCCCATCTTGTGCGGTTTCCCGATTTTGGCCATATCTCCCTCGTTAGTCATCTGATTGACCCCGTTCTGACTGCAACGCGAAGCTAACTCGTAGACGTAACAACAACTATTGGTGAAACCGAGGAAATCGGGATTTTGATGAGGTAGACTCGACGTGGAACACGAGACATCTGCGCGACGAATTATAATGCTTCTAGCTGTGCTGTTTCAAAAAGGTAAACACGAAATCCGACGGACACAGCCAGCATGTAGTCGTAGCCCTCTGAGTTATCTTCACAACAATGCAAAAAAGGGTTCAAATGAATGAGAAACGAGGGAGATATGGTGAAAAATGCAGACGCCTACCATAAAGGCGTAAGGTTTTCGGACCCAACTTGTGCGGTTTCCCGATTTTGGTCATATCTCCCTCGTTATTCATCAGATTGATCCCGTTCTGATTGCAACAAGAAGCTAATTGGTTGACATAACAACTTCCATCGGTGAAACCGAGGAAATCGGGCTTTTGGTGAGCTAGATTTGACGTGGAACGCGTGGCATCTGCACAATGAATTATAGTGCTTCTAGCTGTGTTGTTTCGAAAGGATAAACGCGAAATCTGATGGACCCAACCAGCATGCAGTCGTAGCCCTCTGAGTTAGCTTCACAACGTTGCAAAAATGGGTTCAAATGGATGAGAAATGAGGGAGATATTTTGCAAAATGCAAACGCCTACCACAAAGGCGAAAGGTTTTCGGGCCCAACTTGCGCGGTTTCCCGATTTTGGTCATTTCTCCCTCGTTAGTCATCTAATTGACCCCGTTCTGACTGCAATGCGAAGCTAACACGTAGACTTAACAACTTCTACCGGTGAAACCGAGGAAATCAGGCTTTTAGTGAAGTAGATTCGACGTGGAACGCGAGGCATTTGCGCGATGAATTACAGCGCTTCTAGAAAGGGTAAACGCGTAATCCGGCAAACACAGCCAGCATGTAGTCGTAGCCCTTTGAGTTAGTTTCGCAACGATGTAAAAACGGGGTCAAATGGAAGAGAAACGAGGGAGATATGGTGCAAAATGCAAGATATTAAAAATTGAACAAAATCTCCAAATTTTTAAAGGGGTCTCTTTAAAAAATTAGTAAAACGAATACAAAAATAAAATTTATTATTTTTAAAGTTAGAAAAAATGACCAACGTCTCTAGAATACTTAAAAGTTAACCCCTTTTAATTATTTGCTATTTCGAATGCTAAAATAATAATTTTTTTTCAAATAAAAAAAATTGAGCAAAATCTCCAAATTTTTAAATGTTTTAGGCCCCAACTTGCACGGTTTCCCGATTTTGGTCATATCTCCCTCGTTACCCCTCTGAGTTATCTTCACAGCAATGCAAAAAAGGGTTAAATGGATGAGAAATGAGGGAGATATGGTGAAAAATGCAGACGCCTACCGGAAAGGCGTAAGGTTTTCGGACCCAACTTGCGCGGTTTCCCGCTTTTGGTCATATCTCCCTTGTTAGTCATCTGATTGATCCCGTTCTGATTGCAACGAGAAGCTAACTCGTTGACGTAACAACTTCCATCGATGAAACCGAGGAAATCGGGCTTTTGGTGAGCGAGATTTGATGTGGAACGTGAGGCATCTGCGCGACGAATTATAGCACTTCTAGTTGTGTTGGTTTGAAAGGGTAAACGCGCAATCCGATGGACACAACCAGCATGTAGTCGTAGCCCTCTGAGTTAGCTACGCAATGATGCAAAAACGGGGTCAAATGGATGAGAAACGAGGGAGATATGGTGCAAAATGCAGACGCCTACCGGAAAGGTGAAAAGTTTTCGGGCCCAACTTGCGCGGTTTCCCGATTTTGGTCATATCTCCCTCCTTAGTCATCTGATTGACCCCGTTCAGATTGCAACGAGAAGCTAACTCGTAGACTTAATAACTTCTATCTGTGAAACCAAGGTAACACGGCTTTTAGTGAAGTAGATTCGACGTGGAACGCGAGGTATTTGCGCGATGAATTACAGCGCTTCTAGCTGTGCTGTTTAGATAGGGTAAACGCGTAATCCGGCAGACACAGCCAGCATGTAGTCATAGCCCTTTGAGTTAGTTTTGCAACGATGTAAAAACGGGGTCAAATGGAAGAGAAACGAGGGAGATATGGTGCAAAATGCAAGATATTAAAAATTGAACAAAATCTCCAAATTTTTAAAGGGTAACCTCTTTAAAAAATTAGTAAAACGAATACAAAAATAAAATTTATTATTTTTAAAGTTAGAAAAAATGACCAACGTCTCTGGAATACTTAAAAGTTAACCCCTTTTAATTATTTGCTATTTCGAATGCTAAAATAATAATTTTTTTTCAAATAAAAAAAATTGAGCAAAATCTCCAAATTTTTAAATGTTTTAGGCCCCAACTTGCACGATTTCCCGATTTTGGTCATATCTCCCTCGTTAGCCCTCTGAGTTATCTTCACAGCAATGCAAAAAGGGGTTAAATGGATGAGAAACGAGGGAGATATGGTGAAAAATGCAGACGCCTACCGGAAAGGCGTAAGGTTTTCGGACCCAACTTGCGCGGTTTCCCACTTTTGGTCATATCTCCCTTGTTAGTCATTTGATTGATCCCGTTCTGATTGCAACGAGAAGCTAACTCGTAGACGTAACAACAACTATTGGTGAAACCGAGGAAATCGGGATTTTGCTGAGGTAGACTCGACGTGGAACACGAGACATCTGCGCGACGAATTATAATGCTTCTAGCTGTGTTGGTTTGAAAGGGTAAACGCGCAATCCGATGGACACAACCAGCATGTAGTCGTAGCCCTCTGAGTTAGCTACGCAATGATGCAAAAACGGGGTCAAATGGATGAGAAACGAGGGAGATATGGTGCAAAATGCAGACGCCTACCGGAAAGGTGAAAAGTTTTCGGGCCCAACTTGCGCGGTTTCCCGATTTTGGTCATATCTCCCTCCTTAGTCATCTGATTGACCCCGTTCTGATTGCAACGAGAAGCTAACTCGTAGACTTAACAACTTCTATCTGTGAAACCGAGGTAATTCGGCTTTTGGTGAGGTAGATTCGACGTGGAACGTGAGGCATCTGCGCGACTAATTATAGCGCTTCTAGCTGTGCTGTTTCAAAAGGGTAAACACGCAATCCGATGGGCACAGCCAGCATGTAGTCGTAGACCTTTGAGTTAGCTTCGCAACGATACAAAAACGGGGTCAAAAATGGATGAGAAACGAGGGAGATATGGTGCATAATGCAGACGCCTACAGGAAAGGCGAAAGGTTTTCGGGCCCAACATGCGCGGCTTCCCGATTTTGGTCATATCTCCCTCGTTAGTCATCTGATTGACCCCGTTTTGATTGCAACGAGAAGCTAACTCATAGACGTAACAACTTCTATCGGTGAAACCGAGGAAATTATGCTTTTGTTGAGGTAGATTTGACGTGGAACATGAGACATCTGCGTGATGAATTATAGCGCTTCTAGTTGTGCTGTTTCGAAAGGGTAAATGCGCAATCCGACAGACACAGCTTTCATATAGTCGTAGCCCTCTGAGTTAGCTTCGCAAAGATACAAAAACGGGGTCAAATGGATGAGAAACGAGGGAGATATGGTGCAAAATACAAAATAAAAAAATTGAGTAAAATCTCCAAATTTTTAAAGGGTAATAACCCCATTAAAAAATTAGTAAAACGAATGCAAAAATAAAATATATTTTTCTCAAGTTAGTAAAAATGACCAACGTTTCTAGAATACTTCAAGGTTAACCCCTTTAAAATATTTTCTATTTCGAAGGATAAAACAATAATTTCTTTCAAATATAAAAAATTAAGCAAAATCTCCAAATTTTTAAAGGTTTTCAGGCTCAAATTGCGCGGATTCGCGATTTTGTTCTATCTCCTTCGTTAGTCATCTGATTGACCCCGTTCTGACTGCAACGTGAAGCTAACTCGCAGAATTAACATCTTCTATCGGTGAAACCATGGAAATCGGGCTTTTGGTGAGGTAGATTCAACGTGGAACGCGAGGCATCTGCACGATGAATTATAGCGCTTCTAGTTATGCTGTTTCGAAAGGGTAAATGCGCAATCCGGCAGACCCAACCAGCATGTCGTCGTAGCCCTCTGAGTTAGCTTCGCAATGATGCAAAAATGGGGTCAAATGGATGAGAAACGAGGGAGATATGGTGCAAAATGCAGACGCCTACCGGAAAGGCGTAAGGTTTTCGGGCCCAACTTGCGCGGTTTCTCAATTTTGGTCATATCTCCCTTGTTAGTCATCTGATTGACCCCGTTCTGATTGCAACGAGAAACGAACTCGTATACGTAATAGCTTTTATCAGTGAAATCGAGGAAATCGGGCTTCTGGTGAGGTAGATTCGACGTGGAACGCGAGGTATCTGCGCGATGAATTATAGCGCTTCTAGCTGTGCTATTTTGAAAGCGTAAACGTGCAATCCGGCAGACACAGCCAGCATGTAGTCGTAGCCCCTTCAGTTAGCTTCGCAACGATGCAAAAACGGTGTAAAATGGATGAGAAACGAGGGAGATATGGTGCAAAATGCAAAATATAAAAAATTGAGCAAAATCTCAAAATTTTTAAAGGTTAACCCATTTAAAAAATTAGTAAAACGAATGCAAAAATAAAACATATTTTTTTTTCAAGTTAGAAAAAATGTCTAACTTCTCTAGAATACTTAAAGGTTAACCCCTTTAAATTATTTGCTATTTCGAATGCTAAAATAATAATTTTTTTCAAATATAAAAAATTGAGCAAAATCTCTAAATTTTTAAAGGTTTTCGGGCCCAACTTGCGCGGTTGCGCGATTTGGGTCATATCTCCCTCGTTAGTCATTTGATTGACCCCGTTCTGTCTGTAACGCGAAGCTAACTCGTAGCCGTAACAACTTTTATCGGTGAAACTATCGAAATTGGGCTTTTGGTGAGGTAGATTCAACATGGAACACGTGGCATCTGCGCGACGAATTATAGCGCTTCAACCTGTGTTGTTTCGAAAGGGTAACCACGCAATCCGGTAGACACAGCGAACATGTAGTCGTAGCCCTTTGATTTTGCTTTGCAACGATGCAAAAATAGGGTCAAATGGATGAGAAACGAGGGAGATATGGTGCAAAATGCAAAATATAAAAAATTGAGCAAAATCCCAAAATTTTTAAAGGTTAACCCCTTTAAATAATTAGTAAAACGAATGTAAGAATAAAATATATTTTTTCAAGTTAGAAAAAATGACCAACGTCTCTTGAATACTTAAATGTTAATCCCTTTAAAATATTTTCTATTTCGAATGATAAAATAATAATTTTTTTCAAATATAAAAAGTTGAGCAAAATCTCCAAATTTTTAAAGGTTTTCGAGCCCAACTTGCGCGGTTTTCAGATTTTGGTCATATCTCCCTCGTTAGTCATCTGATTGACCCTGTTCTGACTGCAACGCGAAGCTAACTCGTTGACGTAACAACATCTATTGGTAAAACTGAGGAAATTAGCTTTTGCTGAGGTAGATTCGATGTGGAACACGAGGTATCTGCGCGACGAATTATAGTGCTTCTAGCTGTGCTGTTTCGAATGGGTAAACACGAAATCCGACGGACACAGCCAGCATGTAGTCATAGCCCTCTAAGTTAGCTTCACAACGATGCAAAAACAGGGTCAAATGGATGAGAAACGAGGGAGATATGGTGAAAAATGACGACGCCTACCGGAAAGGCAAAAGGTTCCGGGCCCAACTTACGCGGTTTCCCGATTTTGATCATATCTCCCTCGTTAGTCTTCTGATTGACCCCATTCTGACTACAACGTGAAGCTAACTCGATGACATAACAACTTCTATCAGTGAAACCGAGGAAATCGGCCTTTCGGTGAGCTAGATTCGACGTGGAACGCGAGGTATCTGCGCGACGAATTATAGTGCCTCTAGCAGTGCTGTTTCGAAAGGGTAAACGCGCAATCCGACAGACACAACCAGCATGTAGTCATAGCCCTCTGAGTTACCTTCGCAACGATAAAAAAACGGGGTCAAATGGATGAGAAACGAGGGGGATATGGTGCAAAATGCAGAGGCCTACCAGAAAAGGCGAAAGGTTTTCGGGCCCAACTTGCGCGGTTTTCAGATTTTGGTCATATCTCCCTCGTTAGTCATCTGATTGACCCCGTTCTGACTGCAACTCGAAGCTAACTCGTAGACGTAACAACTTCTATCGGTGAAATCGAGGAAATCAGGCTTTTAGTGAGGTTGATTCAACATGGAATGCGAGGCATCTGCGCGATGAATTATAGCGCTTCTAGCAGTGCTGTTTTGAAAGGGTAAACGCGTAATCGGCAGACAGAGCCAACATGTAGTCGTAGCCCTTTGAGTTTGTTTCGCAACGATGTGAAAATGGGGTCAAATGGAAGAGAAACGAGGGAGATATGGTGCCAAATGCAAAATATAAAAAATTGAGCAAAATCCCCAAATTTTTAAAGGTTTTCGAGCCCAACTTGCGCGGTTTCCCGATTTGGGTCCTATCTCCCAAATCTATTGGTGAAACCAGGATTTTGCTGAGGTAGATTCAAAGTGGAACACGAGGCATCTACATGATGAATTATAGTGCTTCTAGCTGTGTTGTTTCAAAAGGGTAAACGCGAAATCCGACGGACACAGCCAACATTTAGTCGTAGCCCTCTGAGTTATCTTCACAACAATGCAAAAAGGGGTCAAATGGATGAGAAACGAGGGAGATATGGTGAAAAATGCAGACGCCTACCGGAAAGGCGTAAGGTTTTCGGACCCAACTTGCGCGGTTTCTCGATTTTGGTCATATCTCCCTTGTTAATCATCTAATTGATCCCGTTCTGATTGCAACGAGAAGCTAACTCATTGACATAACAACTTCCATCAGTGAAACCGTGGAAATTGGGCTTTTGGTGAGCTAGATTTGATGTGGAACGCGAGGTATCTGCACGATGAATTATAGTACTTCTAGATGTGTTGTTTCGAAAGGGTAAACACGCAATCCGACGAACACAGCCAGCATGTAGTCGTAGCCCTCTAAGTTAGCTTCGCAACGATGTGAAAACGGGGTCAAATGGATGAGAAACGAGGGAGATATTTTGCAAAATGCAAACGCCTACCGGAAAGGGGAAAGGTTTTCGGGCCCAACTTGCGCGGTTTCCCAATTTTTGTCATATCTCCCTCGTTAGTCATCTGATTGACCCCGTTTTGACTACAACGTGAAGCTAACTCGATGACATAACAACTTCTATCAGTGAAACCGAGGAAATCGGGCTTTTGGTGAGGTAGATTTGATGTGGAACACGAGGTATCTGCGTGATGAATTAAAGCGCTTCTAGCTGTGCTGTTTCGAAAGGGTAAATGTGCAATCCGACGGATACAACAAGCATGTAGTCGTAGCCCTCTGAGCTAGCTTCGCAACGATGCAAAAATGGGGTCAAATTGATGAGAAACGAGGGAGATATGGTGAAAAATGCAGACGCCTACCGGAAATGCGAAAGGTTTTCGGGCCCAACTTGCGTGGTTTCCCGATTTTGGTCATATCTCCCTCGTTAGTCATCTGATTGACCCCATTCTGACAACAATGTGAAGCTAACTCGATGACATAACAACTTTTATTAGTGAAATTGAGGAAATCGTCCTTTTGGTGAGCTAGATTAGACGTGGAACGCGAGGTATCTGCGCGACGAATTATAGCGCTTCTAGCTGTGCTGTTTCGTAAGGGTAAACGCGCAATCCGACGGACACAACTAGCATGTAGTCGTAGCCCTTTGAGTTACCTTCGCGACGATGTAAAAACGTGATCAAATTGATGAGAAACGAGGGAGATATATTGTAAAATGCAAAATATAAAGAATTGAGCAAAAGCTCCAAATTTTTAAAGGTTAGCCCCTTTAAAAAATTAGTAAAACGAATGCAAAAATATAATATATTTTTTTTCAAGTTAGAAAAAATGTCCAACGTCTCTTGAATACTTAAAGGTTAACCCTTTTAAAATATTTGCTATTTCGAATGCTAAAATAATATTTTTATTCAAATATAAGAAATTGAGCAAAATCTCCATTTTTTAAAGGTTTTCGAGCCCAACTTGCACGGTTTCCCGATTTTGGTCATATCTCTCCCTCGTTAGTCATCTGATTGACCCCGTTCTGATGGCAACGCGAAGCTAACTCGCAGACGTAACAACATCTATTGGTCAAACCGAGGAAATCGGGATTTTGCAGAGGTAGATTCGACATGGAACACGATGCATCTGCGCGACGAATTATAGTCCTTCTAGCTGTGCTATTTCAAAAGGGTAAACGCGCAATCCGACGGACACAACCAACATGTAGTCGTAGCCCTCTGAGTTAGCTTCGCAATGATGCAAAAACGGGATCAAATGGATGAGAAACGAGGGAGATATGATGAGAAACGAGGGAGATATGGTGAAAAATGCAGAGCCCAACTTGCGCGGTTTCCCGATTTTGGTCATATCTCCCTCGTTGGTCATCTAATTGATCCCGTTCTGATTGCAACAAGAAGCTAACTCGTAGACTTAACAACTTCTATCTGTGAAACCGAGGTAATTCGGCTTTTGGTGAGGTAGATTCGACGTGGAAGGTGAAACCGTGGAAATCATGCTTTTATTGAGGTAGATTCGAGGTGAAACACGAGGCATCTGCACGACGAATTATAGCGCTACGAGCTGTGTTGTTTCGAAAGCGTAAACGCGCAATCCGATGGACACAACCTGCGTGTAGTCGTAGCCCTCTGAATTAGCTTCACAACAATGTAAAAATGGGGTCAAATTGATGAGAAACGAGGGAGATATGGTGCAAAATGCAGACGCCTATCGGAAACGCGAAAGGTTTTCAGGCCCAACTTGTGCGGTTTCCCGATTTTTGTTATATCTCCGTCATTAGTCATCTGATTGATCCCGTTCTGATTGCAACGAGAAGCTAACTCGTAGATGTAACAACTTCTATCGGTGAACCCAAGAAATCGGGCTTTTGGTTAGGTAGATTCGAAGTGTGGAACGCGAGGTATCTGCGCAATAAATTAAAGCGCTTCTAGCTATGCAGTTTCGAAAGGATAAACGCGCAATCCGACGGAAACAACCAGCATGTAGTCGTAGCCCTTTGAGTTAGATTCGCAACGATGCAAAAATGGGATCAAATTGATGAGAAACGAGGGAGATATGGTGAAAAATGCAAAATATAAAAAATTGAGCAAAATCTCCAAATTTTTAAAAATTAAAATTAGTAAAACGAATGGAAAAATGAAAAATATATTTTTTTAAGTTAGAAAAAATTTCCAACGTCTCTAGAATACCTAAAGGGTAACCCCTTTGAAAGGCGAAAGGTTTTCGAGCCCAACTTGTACGGTTTCCTAATTTTGGTCATATCTCCCTCGTTAGTCATCTGATTGACCCCGTTCTGATTGCAATGAGAAGCTAACTCAAAGTCGTAACAACTTCTATTGGTGAAACCATGGAAATCAAGCTTTTGGTGAGGAAGATTCGACTTGGAACGCGAGACATCTGCGCGATGAATTATAGCGCTTCTAGCTGTGCTGTTTCGAAAGGGTAAACACGCAATCCGGCAGACACAACCAGCATGTAGTCGTATCCCTCTGAGTTAGCTTCGCAATGATTCAAAAATGGGGTCAAATGGCTGAGAAACGAGGGAGATATGGTGCAAAATGCAAAATATAAAAAATTGAGCAAAATCTCCAAATTTTTAAAAATTAAAATTAGTAAAACGAATGCAAAAATAAAAAATATATTTTTTTAAATTAGAAAAAAATTCCAATGTCTCTAGAATACCTAAAGGGTAACCCCTTTAAAATATTTGCTATTTCAAATGCTAAAATAATAAATTTTTTCAAATATAAAAAAATTGAGCAAAATCTCCAAATTTTTAAAGGTTTTCGAGCCCAACTTGCGCGGTTTCCCGATTTTAGTCACCGAGGAAATCGGGATTTTGGTGAGGTAGATTCAACGTGGAATGCGAGTCATCTGCGCGACGAATTATAGTGCATCTAGTTGTGCTGTTTCGAAAGGGTAAACGCGAAATTTGACGGACACAGCCAGCATGAACTCGTAGCCCTCTGAGTTAGCTTCACAACGATGCAAAAAGGGGTCAAATGGATGAGAAACGAGGGAGATATGGTGCAAAATGCAGACGCCTACCGGAAAGGCAAAAGGTTTTCGGGCCCAACTTGCGCGGTTTCCCGATTTTGGTCATATCTCCCTCGTTAGTCATCTGATTGACCCCGTTCTGAATGCAAAGAGAAGCTAACTCATAGACGTAACAAATTATATCGGTGAAACCGAGGAAATTGTGCTTTTGGTAAGGTAGATTCGACATGGAACGCGAGGCATCTGCGCGACGAATTATAGCGCTTCTAGCTGTGCTGTTTCGAAAGGGTAAACGCGCAATCCGACGGACACGGCCAGCATGTAGTCATAGCCCTCTGAGTTAGCTTCACAAATTTGCAAAAACGGGTTCAAATGAATGAGAAACGAGGGAGATATAGTGCAAAATGCAAAATGTAAAAAATTGAACAAAATCTCAAAATTTTTAAAGGTTAACCCGATTAAAAAATTAGTAAAACAAATGCAAAAATAAAATATATTTTTTCAAGTTAGAAAAAAAACCGTCTCTAGAATACTTAAAGGTTAACCCCTTTAAAATATTTGCTATTTCGAATGATAAAATAATATTTTTTTTCAAATATAAAAAACTGAGCAAAATCTCCAAATTTTTAAAGGTTTTCGGACCCAACTTGCGCGATTTCGCGATTTTGGTCATATCTCCTTCTTTAGTCATCTGATTGACCCCGTTCTGACTGCAACGCGAAGCTAACTTGCAAGCGTAAAAACTTCTATCGGTGAAATTGAGGAAATTGGGCTTTTGGTGAGGTAGATTCGACGTGGAACGCGAGGCATCTGCGCAATTAATTATAGCGCTACTAGCTATGCTGTTTCGAAAGGGTAAACGCGCAATCCGATGGACACACCCAGCATGCAATCGTAGCCCTCTGGATTAGCTTCGCAACGATGCAAAAACGGGGTCAAATGAATGAGAAACGAGGGTGATATGGTGGAAAATGCAGACGCCTACTGGAAAGGCGAAAGGTTTTCGGGCCCAACTTGCGCGGTTTCCCGATTTTGGTCATATCTCCCTCGTTAGTCATCTGATTGACCCCATTCTGATTGAAACGAGAAGCTAACTCATAGACCTAACTACTTCTATTTGTGAAACCGAGGAAATCGGGCTTTTGGTGTGGTAGATTCAACATGGAACGCGAGGCATCTGCGTGATGAATTATAGTGCTTCTAGCTATGTTGTTTCAAAAGGGTAAACGCACAATCCAATGGACACAGCCAGCATGTAGTCGTAGCCCTCTGAGTTAGCTTTGGAACGATGCAAAAACGGGGTCAAATAGATGAGAAACGAGGGAGATATGGTGAAAAATGCAGACGCCTACCGGAAAGGCGTAAGGTTTTCGGACCCAACTTGCGCGGTTTCCCGATTTTGGTCATATCTCCCTCGTTAGTCATCTAATTGATCCCGTTCTGATTGCAACGAGAAGCTAACTCATAGACGTAACAACTTCCATCAGTGAAACCGTGGAAATCATGCTTTTATTGAGGTAGATTTGAGGTGAAACACGAGGCATCTGCACGACGAATTATAGCGCTACGAGCTGTGTTGTTTCGAAAGCGTAAACGCGCAATCCGATGGACACAACCTGCGTGTAGTCGTAGCCCTCTGAATTAGCTTCACAACAATGCAAAAATGGGGTCAAATTGATGAGAAACGAGGGAGATATGGTGCAAAATGAAGACGTATATCGGAAACGCGAAAGGTTTTCAGGCCCAACTTGTGCGGTTTCCCGATTTTTGTTATATCTCCGTCGTTAGTCATCTGATTGATCCCGTTCTGATTGCAACGAGAAGCTAACTTGTAGATGTAACAACTTCTATCGGTGAACCCAGGAAATCGGGCTTTTGGTCATGTAGATTCGACGTGGAACGCGAGGTATCTACGCGATGAATTAAAGCGCTTCTAGCTATGTTGTTTCGAAAGGGTAAACGTGCAATCCGACGGACACAACCTGAATGTAGTCGTAGCCCTTTGAGTTAGATTCACAACGATGCAAAAACGGGGTCAAATTGATGAGAAGCAAGGGAGATATGGTGAAAAATGCCGACGCCTACAGGAAAGCCGAAAGGTTTTCGAGCCCAACTTGCGCGGTTTCCTGATTTTGGTCATATCTCCTTCGTTAGTCATCTGATTGACCCCGTTCTGATTGCAACGAGAAGCTAACTCGAAGATTTAACAACTTCTATCGGTGAAACCGAGGAAATCAAGCTTTTGGTAAGGTAGATTCGGCGTGGAACGCGAGGCATCTGCGCGATGAATTATAGCACTTCTAGTTGTGCTGTTTCGAAAGGGTAAACACGCAATCCGGCAGACACAACCAGCATGTAGTCGTATCCCTCTGAGTTAGCTTCGCAACGATGCAAAAACGGGGTCAAATGGATGAGAAACGAGGGAGATCTGGTGCAAAATGCAAAATATAAAAAATTGAGCAAAATCTCCAAATTTTTAAAGGTTAGCCCATTTGAAAAATTAGTAAAACGAATGCAAAAATAAGAAATATATTTTTTCAAGTTAGAAAAAATGACCAACGTCACTAGAATACCTAAAGGTTAACCCTTTTAAAATATTTCCTATTTCGAATGCTAAAATAATAATTTTTTTCAAATATAAAAAAATTGATCAAAATCTCCAAATTTTTAAAGATTTTCGAGCCCAACTTGCGCGGTTTTCCAATTTTAGTCACCGAGTAAAATCGGGATTTTGGTGAGGTAGATTCAACGTGGAACGCGAGGCATCTGCGCGACGAATTATAGTGCTTCTAGCTGTGCTGTTTCGAAAGGGTAAACGCAAAATTTGACGGACACAGCCAGCATGAACTCGTAGCCCTTTGAGTTTGCTTCACAACAATGCAAAAAGGTGTCAAATGGATGAGAAACGAGGGACATATGGTGCAAAATGCAGACGCCTACCGGAAAGGCAAAAGGTTTTCAGGCCCAACTTGCGCGGTTTCCTGATTTTGGTCATATCTCCCTCGTTAGTCATCTGATTGACCCCGTTCTGAATGCAACGAGAAGCTAACTCGTAGACGTAACAAATTATATCAGTGAAACCGAGGAAATCGTGCTTTTGGTGAGGTAGATTCGATGTGGAACGTGAGGCATCTGCGCGACGAATTATAGCGCTTCTAGCTGTGCTGTTTCGAAAGGGTAAACGCGCAATCCGACGGACACGGCCAGCATGTAGTCATAGCCCTATGAGTTAGCTTCACAAAGATACAAAAACGGGGTCAAATGGATGAGAAACGAGGGAGATATAGTGCAAAATTCAAAATATAAAAAATTGAACAAAATCTCCAAATTTTTAAAGGTTAACCCGATTAAAAAATTAGTAAAACGAATGCAAAAATAAAATATATTTTTTTCAAGTTAGAAAAAATGACCAACGTCTCTAGAATACTTAGGTTAACCCCTTTAAAATATTTGCTATTTCGAATGATAAAATAATAATTTTTTTCAAATATAAAAAATTGAGCAAAATCCCCAAATTTTTAAAGGTTTTCGGGCCCAACTTGCGCGATTTCGCGAATTTGGTCATATCTCCATCTTTAGTCATCTGATTGACCCCGTTCTGACTACAACGCGAAGCTAACTCGCAAGCGTAAAAACTTCTATTAGTGAAACCGAGGAAATTGGGCTTTTGGTGAGGTAGATTCAACGTGGAACGCGAGGCATCTGCGCGATTAATTATAGCGCTACTAGCTATGCTGTTTCGAAAGGGTAAATGCGCAATCCGACGGACACAGCCAGCATGCAGTCATAGCCCTTTGAGTTAGCTTCGCAATGATGCAAAAACGGGGTCAAATGAATGAGAAACGAGGGAGATATGGTGCAAAATGCAGACGCCTACCGGAAAGGCGAAAGGTTTTCGGGCCCAACTTGCGCGATTTCCCGATTTTGGTCATATCTCCCTCGTTAGTCATCTGATTGATCCCATTCTGATTGCAACGAGAAGCTAACTCGTAGATGTAATAACTTCTATTGGTGAAGCCGAGGAAATCGGGCTTTTGGTGAGGTAGATTCGACGTGGAACGCGAGGCATCTGCGCGACAAATTGTAGCGCTTCTAGCTGTGCTGTTTCGAAAGGGTAAATGCGCCATCTGACAGACACAGCGAACATGTAGTCGTAGCCCTCTGAGTTAGCTTCGCAACGATGTAAAAATGGGGTCAAATGGATGAGAAACGAGGGAGATATGGTGTAAAATGCAGACGCCTACCGAAAAGGCGAAAGGTTTTCGAGCCCAACTTGCGCGGTTTCCCGATTTTGGTCATATCTCCTCGTTAGTCATCTGATTGATCTCGTTATGATTGCAACGAGAAGCTAACTCGTAGATGTAAGAACTTCTATCGGTGAAACCGAGGAAATCAGGCTTTTGGTGAGGTAGATTCGACGTGGAACGCGAGGCATCTGTGCGACGAATTGTAGCACGTCTAGCTGTGCTATTTCGAAAGGGTAAATGCGTAATCCGATAGACACATCAAGCATTTAGTCGTAGCCCTTTGAGTTAGCTTCGCAACGATTCAAAAACGGGATCAAATTGATGAGAAACGAGGGAGATATGGTGCAAAATGCAAAATCTACAAATTTTTAAAGGTTAACCCCTTTAAAAAATTAGTAAAACGAATGTAAAAATAAAATACATTTTTTTTCAAGCTAGAAATAATTTCCAACGTCTCTAGAATACCTAAAGATTAACCCCTTTAAGATATTTGGTATTTCGAATGGTAAAATAAAAAAAAATTCAAATATAAAAAATTGAACAAAATCTCAAAATTTTTATAGGTTTTCGAGCCCAACTTGCGCGGTTTCCCAATTTTGGTCATATCTCCCTCGTTAGTCATCTGATTGATCTCGTTATGATTGCAACGAGAAGCTAACTCATAGGTGTAACAACTTCTATTGGTGAAATCGATGAATTCGGGCTTTTGGTGAGGTAGATTCGACGTGGAACGCGAGGCATCGGCGCGACGAATTGTCGTGCTTCTAGCTGTGTTGTTTTTAAAGGTTAAATGCGCAATCCAACGGACACAACCTGCATGTAGACGTAGCCCTCTGAGTTAGCTTCGCAATGATGTAAAAACGGGGTCAAATGGATAACAAACGAGGGAGATATGGTGCAAAATGCAAAATATAAAAAATTGAGCAAAATCTCCAAATTTTTAAAGGTTGACCGCTTTAAAAAATTAGTAAAACGAATGCAAAAATAAAATATAATTTTTTTTCAAGTTTGAAAAAATTTCCAACGTCTCTAGAATACCTAAAGGTTAACCCCTCTAAAATATTTGCTATTTCGAATGCTAAAATAATAATTTTATTCAAATATAAAAAATTGAGCAAAATCTCCTAATTTTTAAAGGTTTTCGAGCCCAACTTGCGCGGTTTCCCGATTTTGGTCATATCTCCCTCGTTAGTCATCTGATTTACCCCGTTCTAACTGCAACGCAAAGCTAACTCGCAGACGTAACAACATTTATTGGTGAAATTGAGAAAATCGGGATTTTGGTGAGGTAGATTCGACGTGGAACGCGAGGCATCTGCGCGATGAATTATAGCGCTTCTAGCTATGCTGTTTTTAAAGGGTAAATGCGCATCCGACAGACACAGCCAGCATGTAGTCGTAGTCCACTGAGTTAGCTTCACAATGATGCAAAAACAGGGTCAAATGGATGAGAAACGAGGGAGATATGGTGCAAAATGCAGACGCCTACCGGAAAGCGAAAGGTTTTCGGGCCCAACTTATGCGGTTCCCCTATTTTGGTCATATCTCCCTCGTTAGTCATCTGATTGATCCCGTTCTGATTGGAATGAGAAGCTAACTCGTAGATGTAACAACTTCTATCGGTGAAAATGAGGAAATCGGGTTTTTGGTAAGGTAGATTTGACGTGGAACGCGAGGCATTTGCGCGACGTATTGTAGCGCTTCTAGCTGTGTTGTTTCGAAAAGGTAAACGCGCAATCCGACGGACACAGGCAGCATGTAGTCGTAGCCCTCTGAGTTCACTTTTCAACGATGCAAAAACCGGGTCAAATGGATGAGAAACGAGGGAGATATGGTGCAAAATGCAGACGCCTACCGGAAAGACGAAAGGTTTTCGGGCCCAACTTGTGCGGTATCCCGTTTTTGGTCATATCTCCCTCGTTAGTCATCAGATTGATCCTGTTCTGATTGCAACGAGAAGCTAACTCGTAGATGTAACAAATTCTATTGAAACCGAGGAAATAGGGCTTTTGGTGAGGTAGATTCGACGTGGAACGCGAGGCATCAGCGCGACGAATTGTAGCGCTTCTAGCTGTGCAATTTCGAAAGGGTAAACGCGCAATCCGACGGACACGGCCAGCATGTAGTTGTAGCCCTTTGTGTTAGCTTCGCAACAATGTAAAAACGGGGTCAAATGGATGAGAAATGAGGGAGATATGGTGCAAAATGCAAACGCCGACCGGAAAGGTGAAAGGTTTTCGGGCCCAACTTACGCGGTTTCTCGATTTTGGTCATATCTCCCTCGTTAGTCATCTGACTGAACCCGTTCTGATTGCAGTGTGAAGCTAAATCGCAGACGTAACAACTTCTATCAATGAAACTGGGGAAATCGCGCTTTTGGTAAGGTAGATTCGATGACGAACGTGAGGTATTTGCGCGATGAATCATAGCGCTTTTAGTTGTACTGTTGCAAAAAGGCAAACGTGCAATCCGACGGACAAAGCCAGCATTTAGTCGTAGCCCTATGAGTTAGCTTCGCAACGATAGCAAAATAGGGTGAAATGGATAAGAAACGAGGGAGATATGGTGCTAATAGCAGACGCCTACCGGGAGGGCGTAAGGTTTTCAAGCCCAACTTGCGCGGTTTCCCAATTTTGGTCATATCTCCCTCGTTAGTCATCTTACTGACCCCGTTCTCATTGCAGTGTTAAGCTAAATCGCAGACGTAACAACTTCTATCAATGAAATTGGGAAATCGCGCTTTTGGTAAGGTAGATTCGATGACCAACGCGAGGTATTTGTGCGACGAATCATGGCGCTTTTAGCTGTGCTGTTTTGAAATGGTAAACGTGTAATCCGACGGAGAAAGCTAGCATGTGGTCGTAGCCCTCTGAGTTATCTTTGCAACGACAGAAAAATAGGGTGAAATGGATGAGAAACGAGGGAGATATGGTGCTAAAAGCAGATGCCTACTGGGAAGGCGTAAGGTTTTCGGGCCCAACTTGCGCGGTATCCCGATTTTGGTCATATCTCCCTCGTTACTCATCTTCTAGACCCCGTTCTGAATGCAATACGAAGCTAACTCACAGACGTAACAACTTCTATCGGTGAGACTGAGGAAATCGTGCTTTTGGTAAGGTAGATTCGACGAGGAATGTGAGGCATTTGCGCGATGAATCATAGCACTTTTAGCTGTGATGTAGTTGTAGCCCTCTGAGTTAGCTTCGCAACGACAGAAAAATGGGGTGAAATGGATGAGAAACGAGGGAGATATGGTGCTAATAGCAGATGCCTATCGGGAAGGCATAACATTTTCGGCCCCAACTTGCGCGGTTTATCGATTTTGGTCATATCTCCCTCGTTAGTCATCTGACTGACCCCATTCTGATTGTAGCGTGAAGCTAACTTATAGACGTAACAACTTCTATCCGTGAAACTGGGGAAATCGAGCTTTTGGTGAGGTAGATTCGACGAGGAATGCGAGGCATCTGCGTGACGAATCATAGAACTCTTAGCTGTGCTATTTCGAAAGAGTAAACGTGCAATCCGATGGACAAAGCCAGCATGTAGCCGTAGCCCTCTGAGTAAGCTTCGTAATGACAGCAAAATGGGGTGAAATGGATGAGAAACGAGGGAGATATTGTGCTAAAAGCAGACGCCTACAGGGAAAGCGTAAGGTTTTCGGGCCCAACTTGCGCGGTATCCCGATTTTGGTGATATCTCCCTCGTTACACATCTTCTAGACTCCGTTCTAAATGCAATGCGAAGCTAACTCGCAGACATAACAACTTCTATCGGTGAAACTGAGGAAATCGAGATTTTGGTGAGGTAGATTCGACGAGGAATGTGAAGTATTTGCGCGACGAATCATAGCACTTTTAGCTGTGATGTAGTTGTAGCCCTCTGAGTTAGCTTCGCTACGACAGCAAAATGGGGTGAAATGGATGAGAAACGAGGGAGATATGGTGCTAATAGCAGACGCCTACCAGGAAGGCGTAAGATTTTTGGGCCCAACTTGCGCGGTTTACGATTTTGGTCATATCTCACTCGTTAGTCATCTGACTGACCCCATTCTGATTGCAGCGTGAAGCTAACTTACAGAGGTAACAACTTCTATCAGTGAAACTGGGGAAATCAAGCTATTGGTGAGGTAGATTCCATGAGGAATGCGAGGTATTTGCGCGATGAATCATAGCGCTTTTAGCTGTGCTGTTTTGAAATGGTAAACGTGCAATCCGACGGACAAAGCTAGCATGTAGTCGTAGCCCTCTGAGTTATCTTTGCAATGACAGCAAAACGGGGTGAAATGATTGAGAAACGAGGGAGATATGGTGCTAAAAGCAGACGCCTACCTGGAAGGCGTAAGGTTTTTGGGCCCAACTTGCACGGTTTCCCGATTTTGGTCATATCTCCCTCGTTATCATCTGATTAACCCCGTTCTAATTGCAGCACGAACCTAACTCACAGACGTAACAACTTCTATCGGTGAAACTGAGGAAATCGAGCTTTTGGTGAGGTAGATTCGACGAGGAACGTGAGGCATCTGCGCGATGAATCATAGCACTTTTAGCTGTGCTTTTTGAAATGGTAAACGTGCAATCCGACGGACAAAGCCAGCATGTAGTCATATCCCTCTGAGTTAGCTTCGTAACAACAGAAAAATGGGGTGAAATAGATGAGAAACGAGGGAGATATGGTGCTAATAGCAGACGCCTACCGGGAAGGCGTAAGGTTTTCAGGCCCAACTTGTGCGGTTTCCCGATTTTGGTCATATCTCCCTCGTTACTAATCTTCTAGACCCTATTCTGATTGCAGCGCGAATCTAACTTGCAGACGTAACAACTTCTATCGGTGAATCTAAGGAAATCAAGCTTTTGGTAAGGTAGATTCGATGAGGAACTCGAGCCATCTGCGCGATGAATCATAGCTCTTTTAGTTGTGCTGTTGCGAAAGGGTAAACGTGCAATCCGAAGGACAAAGCTAGCATGTAGTCGTATCCCTCAAAGTTAGCTTCGTAACGACAGTAAAATGGCATGAAATGGATGAGAAACGAGGGAGATATGGTGCTAAAAGCAGATGCCTACCGGGAAGGCCTAAGGTTTTCGGGCCCAACTTGGGCGGTTTCCCAATTTTTATCATATCTCCCTCGTTAGTCATCTGACTGACCCCGTTCTGATTGCAGCGTGAAGCTAACTCGCAGACATAACAACTTCTATCAATAAAACTAGGGAAATCGAGCTTTTGGTGAGGTAGATTCGATGCGGAACACGAGGCATTTGCGCGAAGAATCATAGCACTTTTACCTGTGCTATTTTGAAATGGTAAACGTGCAATCCGATGGACAAAGCTAGCATGTAGTCCTAGCCCTCTGAGTTATCTTTGCAACCACAGTAAAACGGGGTGAAATGGATGAGAAACGAGGGAGATATGGTGCTAAAAGCAGACGCCTATCGGGAAGGCGTAAGGTTTTCGAGCCTAACTAGTGCTGTTTCCCGATTTTATTCATATTTCCTGTGTTATCATCAAATTGACCCCGTTCTGATTGCTGCGCGAAGCTAACTCGCAGACGTAACAACTTCTATCGGTGAAACTGAGGAAATCGAGCTTTTGGTGAGGTAGATTAGACGAGGAACACGAGGCATCTGCGCGAAGAATCATAGCACTTTTAGCTGTGCTGTTGCGAAAGGGTAAACGTTCAATCCGACGGACAAAGCCAGCATTTAGTCGTAGCCCTCTGAGTTTGCTTCGTAACGACAAAAAAATGGGGTGAAATGGATGAGAAACGAGGGAGATATGGTGCTAAAAGCAGACGCCTACCTGGAAGGCGTAAGGTTTTCGGGCCCAACTTGCGCAGTTTCCCGATTTTGGTGATATCTCCCTCGTTAGTCATCTGACTGACCCCGTTCTGATTGCAGCGTGAAGCTAACTCGCAGACGTAACAAGTTCTATCAGTGAAACTGGGGAAATCAAGCTTTTGGTGAGGTAGATTTGATACGGAACGCGAGCTATTTGCGCGAAGAATCATAGCACTTTTAGCTGTGCTGTTTTGAAATGGTAAACGTACAATCCAACGGACAAAGCTAGTATGTAGTCGTAGCCCTCTGAGTTATCTTTGCAATGACAGCAAAACGGGGTGAAATGGATGAGAAACGAGGGAGATATGGTGCTAAAAGAAGACGCCTACCTGGAAGGCGTAATGTTTTCGGGCCCAACTTGCGCGGTTTCCCGATTTTTATCATATCTCCCTCGTTAGTCATCTGACTGACCCCGTTCTGATTGCAGCGTGAAGCTAACTCGCAGACGTAACAAGTTCTATCAGTGAAACTGGGGAAATCGAGCTTTTGGTGAGGTAGATTTGGTGCGGAACGTGAGGTATTTGCGCGAAGAATCATAACGCTTTTAGCTGTGCTATTTTGAAATGGTAAATGTAAATTCCGACGGACAAAGCTAGCATGTAGTCGTAGCCCTCTGAGTTATCTTTCAAACGACAGCAAAACGGGGTGAAATAGATGAGAAATGAGGGAGATATGGTGCTAAAAGTAGACGCCTACCTGGAAGGCGTAAGGTTTTTGGGCCGAACTTGCCCGGTTTCCTGATTTTGGTCATATCTCCCTCGTTATCATCTGATTGACCCCGTTCTCATTGCAGCGCGAAGCTAACTCACAGATGTAACAACTTCTATCGGTGAAACTGAGGAAATCGAGCTTTTGCTAAGGTAGATTCGACGAGGAACACGAGGCATCTGCGCAATGAATCATAGCATTTTTAGCTGTGCTATTGCGAAAGGGTAAACGTTCAATCCGACGGACAAAGCCAGCATTTAGTCGTAGCCCTCTGAGTTTGCTTCGTAACGACAGAAAAATGGGGTGAAATAGATGAGAAACGAGGGAGATATGGTGCTAATAGCAGATGCCTACCGGGAAGGCGTAAGGTTTTCGGGCCCAACTTGCGCGGTTTCCCGATTTTGTCATATCTCCCTCGTTAGTCATCTGACTGACCCCATTCTGATTGCAGCATGAAGCTAACTCGTAGACGTAACAAGTTCTATCAGTGAAACTGGGGAAATCGAGCTTTTGGTGAGATAGATTTGATGCAGAACGCGAGGCATTTGCGCGAAGAATCATAGCGCTTTTAGCTGTGCTGTTTTGAAATGGTAAACGTGCAATCCGACGGACAAAGCTAGCATGTAGTCGTAGCCCTCTGAGTTATCTTTGCAACGACACCAAAATGGGGTGAAATGGATGAGAAACGAGAGAGATATGGTGCCAAAAGCAGACGCCTACCTGGAAGGCGTAACGTTTTCGGGCCCAACTTGCACGGTTTCCCGATTTTGGTCATATCTCCCTCGTTATCATCTGATTGACCCCGTTCTGATTGCAGCGCGAAGCTAACTCACAGACGTAACAACTTCTATCAGTGAAACTGAGGAAATCGAGCTTTTGGTGAGGTAGATTCGACGAGGAATGCGAGGCATCTGCGCGACGAATCATAGCACTTTTAGCTGTGCTGTTTTGAAATGGTAAACGTGTAATCCGACGGACAAAGCCAGCATGTAGTCATATCCCTCTGAGTTAGCTTCGCAATCACAGCAAAATGGGTGAAATGGATGAGAAACGAGGGAGATATGGCGCTAATAGCAGACGCCTACCGGGAAGGCGTAAGGTTTTCGGGCCCAACTTGCGCGGTTTCCCGATTTTTGTCATATCTCCCTCGTTAGTCATCTAATTGACCCCGTTCTGATTGCAATTCGAAGCTAACTCACAGATGTAACAGCTTCTATCGGTGAAACTGTGGAAATCAAGCTTTTGGTAAGGTATATTTGATGCGGAACGCGAGGCATTTGCGTGAAGAATCATAACGCTTTTAGTTGTGCTATTTTGAAATGGTAAACGTGTAATCCGACGGACAAAGCTAGCAAGTAGCCCTAGCCCTCTGAGTTATCTTTGCAACGACAGCAAAACGGGGTGAAATGGATGAGAAACGAGGGAGATATGGTGCTAAAAGAAGACGCCTACCGGGAAGGCGTAAGGTTTTCCAGCCTAACTTGCGTGGTTTCCCGATTTTAGTCATATTTCCCGCGTTATCATCTGATTGACCCCGTTCTGATTGCTGCGCGAAGCTAACTCGCAGACGTAACAACTTCTATTGGTGAAACTGAAGAAATCGAGCTTTTGGTGAGGTAGATTCGACGAGGAACACGAGGCATCTGCGTAATGAATCATAGCGTTTTTAGTTGTGCTGTTGCGAAAGGGTAAACGTGCAATCTGACGGACAAAGCCAGCATTTAGTCGTAGCCCTATGAGTTAGCTTCGCAATGACAGCAAAATGGGGTGAAATGGATGAGAAACGAGGGAGATATGGCACTAATAGCAGACGCCTACCGGGAAGGCGTAAGGTTTTCGGGCCCAACTTGCGCGGTTTCCCGATTTTTGTCATATCTCCCTCGTTAGTCATCTGACTGACCCCATTCTGTTTGCAGCGCGAAGCTAACTCGCAGACGTAACAGCTTCTATCAGTGAAACTGGGGAAATCGAGCTTTTGGTGAGGTAGATTTAATGTGGAACGCGAGGTATTTGCGCGAAGAATCATAGCGCTTTTAGCTGTGCTGTTTTGAAATGGTAAACGTGCAATCCGACGGACAAAGCTAGCATGTAGTCGTAGCCCTCTGAGTTATCTTTGCAACAACACCAAAATGGGGTGAAATGGATGAGAAACGAGGGAGATATGGTGCTAAAAGCAGACGCCTACCTGGAAGGCGTAAGGTTTTCGGGCCCAACTTGCACGGTTTCCCGATTTTGGTCATATCTCCCTCGTTATCATCTGATTGACCCCGTTCTGATTGCAGTGCGAAGATAACTCATAGACGTAACAACTTCTATCGGGGAAACTGAGGAAATCGAGCTTTTGGTGAGGTAGATTCGACGAGGAACGCGAGGCATCTGCGCGATGAATCATAGCACTTTTAGCTGTGCTGTTTTGAAATGGTAAACGTGCAATCCGACGGACAAAGCCAGCATGTAGTCATATCCCTCTGAGTTAGCTTCGCAACGACAGTAAAATGGGTGAAATGGATGAGAAACGAGGGAGATATGGCGCTAATAGCAGACGCCTACCGGGAAGGCGTAAGGTTTTTGGGCCCAACTTGCGCGGTTTCCTGATTTTTGTCATATCTCCCTCGTTAGTCATCTGACTGACCCCATTCTAATTGCAGCATGAAGCTAACTCGCAGACGTAACAAGTTCTATCAGTGAAACTGGGGAAATCAAGCTTTTGGTGAGGTAGATTTGATGCGGAACGCGAGGCATTTGCGTGAAGAATCATAGTGCTTTTAGCTGTGCTGTTTTGAAATGGTAAACGTGCAATCCGACGGACAAAGCTAGCATATAGTCCTAGCCCTCTGAGTTATCTTTGCAACGACAGCAAAACGGGGTGAAATGGATGAGAAACGAGGGAGATATGGTGCTAAAAGCAGACGCCTACCGGGAAGGCGTAAGGTTTTCGAGCCTAACTTGCGCGGTTTCCCGATTTTAGTCATATTTCCCGCGTTATCATCTGATTGACCCCGTTCTGATTGCAGCGCGAAGCTAACTCACAGACGTAACAACTTCTATCGGTGAAACTGAGGAAATCGAGCTTTTGGTGAGGTAGATTCGACGAGGAACGCGAGGTATCTGCGCCACGAATCATAGCACTTTTAGGTGTGCTGTTTTGAAATGGTAAACGTGCAATCCGACGGACAAAGCCAGCATGTAGTCATATCACTCTGAGTTAGCTTCGCAACGACAGCAAAATTGGTGAAATGGATGAGAAACGAGGGAGATATGGTGCTAATAGCAGATGCCTACCGGGAAGGCGTAAGGTTTTCGGGCCCAACTTGCGCGGTTTCCCAATTTTTGTCATATCTCCCTCGTTAGTCATCTGACTGACCCCATTCTAATTGCAGCATGAAGCTAACTCGCAGACGTAACAAGTTCTATCAGTGAAACTGGGTAAATCGAGCTTTTGGTGAGGTAGATTTGATGCGGAACGCGAGCTATTTGCGCGAAGAATCATAGCGCTTTTAGCTGTGCTGTTTTGAAATGGTAAACGTGCAATCCAAAGGACAAAGCAAGCATGTAGTCGTTGCCCTCTATGTTATCTTTGCAACGACAGCAAAACGGGGTGAAATGGATGAGAAACGAGGGAGATATGGTGCTAAAAGCAGACGCCTACCTGGAAGGCGTAAGGTTTTCGGGCCCAACTTGCACGGTTTCCCGATTTTGGTCATATCTCCCTCGTTATCATTTGATTGACCCCATTCTGATTGCAGCGCGAAGCTAACTCATAGAGGTAACAACTTTATCGGTGAAACTGAGGAAATCGAGGTTTTGGATTCGACGAGGAACGCGAGGCATATGCGCGATGAATCATAGCGTTTTTAGCTATGCTATTGCGAAAGGGTAAACGTGCAATCCGATGGACAAAGCCAGCATTTAGTCGTACCCCTCTGAGTTTGCTTTGTAACGACAGCAAAATGGGGTGAAATGGATGAGAAACGAGGGAGATATGGCGCTAATAGCAGACGCCTACCGGAAAGGCATAAGGTTTTCGGGCCCAACTTGCGCGGATTCCCAGTTTTTGTCATATCTCCCTCGTTAGTCATCTGACTGACCCCATTCTGATTGCAGCGTGAAGCTAACTCATAGACGTAACAACTTCTATCAGTGAAACTGGGGAAATCGAGCTTTTGGTAAGGTAGATTCGATGAGGAACGCGAGGCATTTGCGTGAAGAATCATAGCGCTTTTAGCTGTGCTGTTTTGAAACGGTAAACGTGCAATCTGACGAACAAAGCTAGTATGTAGTCGTAGCCCTCTGAGTTATCTTTGCAACAACAGCAAAACAGGGTGAAATGGATGAGAAACAAGGGAGATATGGTGCTAAAAGCAGACGCCTATCGGGAAGGCGTAAGGTTTTCAGGCCTAACTTGCGCGATTTCCCGATTTTGGTCATATCTCCCTCGTTATCTTCTGATTGATCCCGTTCTGATTGCAGCGTGAAGCTAACTCGCAGATGTACCAACTTCTATCGGTGAAACTGAGAAAATCGAGCTTTTTGTGAGGTTGATTCGACGAGGAACGCGAGGCATCTGCGCGATGAATCATATCATTTTTTGCTGTGCTGTTGCGAAAGGGTAAACGTGCAATTCGACGGACAAAGCCAGCATTTAGTCGTAGCTCTCTGAGTTTGCTTCGTAACGACCGCAAAATGGGGTGAAATGGATGAGAAACGAGGGAGATATGGTGCTAGTAGCAGACGCCTACCGGGAAGGCATAAGGTTTTCGGGCCCGACTTGCGCGGTTTCCCGATTTTGGTCATATCTCCCTCGTTAGTCATCTGACTGACCCCGTTCTGATTGCAGCGTGAAGCTAAATCGCAGACGTAACAAATTCTATCAGTGAAACTGGGGAAATCGAGCTTTTGGTGAGGCAGATTCAACGAGGAACGCGAGCATCTGTGCGACAAATTATAGCACTTTTAGTTGTGCTGTAGTCGTAGCCCTCTGAGTTTGCTTCGCAACAACAGTAAAATGGGTTGAAATGGATGAGAAACGAGGGACATATGGCGCTAATAGCAGACGCCTACTGGGAAGGCGTAAGTTTTTCGGGCCCAACTTGCGCGGTTTCCCGATTTTGGTCATATCTCCCTCGTTAGTCATCTGACTGACCCTGTTCTGATTGCAGCGTGAAGCTAACTCGCAGACGTAACAACTTCTATCATTGAAACTGGGGAAATCAACCTTTTGGTAAGGTAGATTCGATGAGAAATGCGAGGTATTTGCGCGATGAATCTTAGCGCTTTTAGCTGTGCTGTTTTGAAATGGTAAACGTGCAATCTGACGGACAAAGCTAGCATGTAGTCGTAGCCCTCTGAGTTATCTTCGCAACGACAGCAAAACGGGGTGAAATGGATGAGAAACGAGGGAGATATGGTGCTAAAAGCAGACGCCTACCGGGAAGGTGTAAGGTTTTCAGGCCCAACTTGCGCGGTTTCCCGATTTTGGTCATATCTCCCTCGTTACTCATCTTCTAGACCCCGTTCTGATTGCAGCGTGAAGCTAACTCGTAGACGTAACAACTTCCATCGGTGAAACTGAGGAAATAGAGCTTTTGGTGAGGTAGATTTGACGAGGAGCGCGAGGCACCTGCGTGATGAATCATAGCGCTTTTAGCTGTGCTTTTTTGAAAGGGTAAACGTGCAATCCGATGGACAAAACCAGCATGTAGTCGTAGCCCTTTAAGTAAGCTTCGCAACGATAAAAAAATGGGGTGAAATTGATGAGAAACGAGGGAGATATGTTGCTAATAGCAGGCGCCTACCGGGAAGGCATAAGGTTTTCAGGCCCAACTTGCGTTTCCCGATTTTGGTCATATCTCCCTCGTTACTAATCTTCTAGACCCCGTTCTGTTTGCAACGCGAAGCTAACTCGCAGACGTAACAACTTCTATCGGTGAAACTAAGGAAATTGAGCTTTTGGTGAGGTAGATTCGATGAGGAACGCGAGGCATCTGCGCGATGAATCATAGCATTTTTAGTTGTGCTGTTGCGAAAGGGTAAACGTGCAATCCGATGGACAAAGCCAGCATTTAGTCGTATCCCTCTGATTTAGCTTCGTAACGACAGCAAAATGGGGTGAAATGGATGAGAAACGAGGGAGATAAGGTGCTAATAGCAGACGCCTATCGGGAAGGCCTAAGGTTTTCGGGCCCAACTTGCGCGGTTTCCCAGTTTTTGTAATATCTCCCTCGTTAGTCATCTGACTGACCCTATTCCTATTGCAGCGTGAAGCTAACTCATAGACGTAACAACTTCTATCAGTGAAACTGGGGAAATCGAGCTTTTGGTAAGGTAGATTCAATGAGGAACGCGAGGCATTTGCGTGAAGAATCATAGCGCTTTTAGCTGTGCTGTTTTGAAATGGTAAACGTGCAATCTGATGGACAAAGCTAGCATGTAGTCGTAGCCCTCTGAGTTATCTTTGCAACGACAGCAAAACAGGGTGAAATGGATGAGAAACAAGGGAGATATGGTGCTAAAAGCAGACGCCTATCGGGAAGGCATAAAGTTTTCAGGCCCAACTTGCGCGATTTCCCAATTTTGGTCATATCTCACTCGTTATCATCTGATTGACCTCGTTCTTATTGCAGCGCGAAGCTAACTCGCAGACGTACCAACTTCTATCGGTGAAACTGAGGAAATCGAGCTTTTGGTGAGGTTGATTCGACGAGGTACGCAAGGCATCTGCGCGATGAATCATAGCATTTTTTGCTGTGCTGTTGCGAAAGGGTAAACGTGCAATCTGATGGACAAAGCCAGCATTTAGTCGTAGCCCTCTGAGTTTGCTTCGTAACGACAGCAAAATGGGGTGAAATGGATGAGAAACGAGGGAGATATGGTGCTAATAGCAGACGCCTACCGGGAAGGCGTAAGGTTTTCGGGCCCAACTTGCGCGGTTTCCCGATTTTGGTCATATCTCCCTCGTTAGTCATCTGACTGACCCCATTCTGATTGCAGCGTGAAGCTAAATCGAAGACATAACAACTTCTATCAGTGAAACTGGGGAAATCGAGCTTTTGGTGAGGTAGATTCAACGAGGAACGCGAGGCATCTGCGCGAGAAATCATAGCGCTTTTAGCTGGGCTGTAGTCGTAGCCCTCTGAGTTAGCTTCGCAACGACAGTAAAATGGGGTGAAATGGATGAGAAACGAGGGAGATATGGTGCTAATAGCAGACGCCTACCGGGAAGGCGTAAGATTTTCGGGCCCAACTTGCGCGGTTTCCCGATTTTGGTCATATCTCCCTCGTTAGTCATCTGATTGCAGAGTGAAGCTAACTCGCAGACGTAACAACTTCTATTATTGAAACTGGGGAAATCGAGCTTTTGGTGAGGTAGATTCGACGAGGAACGCGAGGCATTTGCGCGATGAATCATAGCGCTTTTAGCTGTGCTGTTTTGAAATGTCATAATATGATTGCAATTTGTCATAATGCCTCAAATATTAATGCAAAAACCATATTGATTAAAAACGAAAAAAAAATTACAGCATCAACTTATTTTTGCATGATCTATGTCTACAAGTATCGTAATGATTCATATATTGAACCAAAATAAAAAGTCTTTGTAAACAAATCGAATCCAACAACAATTTACAAAAAACAAAAACTAAGAGATTGAAGATTTAAAGAGAGTATCACCTTCGAAATCTACTTGATTGCTTCCGAAATTTTTCATAGAAGAAACATCTGCAGTTGTCGCCGGTTCTTGGAGTTCCTAAGAGTAGTTTTAGGGATTTTGAATAATTGTACATAACAAAGGGTTTTTGGATGATTTTTTAAAGTTTTTGCATTTCCTAATATACCCTTAATCCAAAATTTCAGTAATAAAAAATATAAAACTAGATTAATCACAACCATTGATTTTATTAAAATCTAAGACTAGGATTGGTTCATAGTTCCTATTGTAGGGAGGGTTCCTACCAGAACCATACCATTTTATATATAATTGAGAACAAGATTCAATCATTCATTTTAGTGTTGTGTGACTTAAATTGAATCTTAAAAGAGGAGAATTTTATGTTTCAAAAGAAGTCATTAAGGGTATCATAATCTTTTTGTATGTTATGTTTTATTAAATCTTAGACTTTTGATCAAAAAAGGTAAATTACTATCTTCATTCTTTTTCTTTCACTCGAAAATCAACACATTACGATTTTTTCTCGTCACTTCACATTTTTTCTTGTTAATTCTCCTAGTTTCGTCAATATTTTTTATGCACATTTTGAGTGTGCTTTATGCACATTTTCTGTATTTTGCATGCAAATTTTTTATGTGCACATTTTCCTATAATTTATATGCACATTCTTTATATCTTTAATGCACATTAACTATAATTTGTATACACATGTTTCTCGAATTCGCAAAACATTTGTTGATCGAACTCTAGATGCATACACCCCCAACACCACCAATACGACCACTCAATTCCAAATCACTCACACTTTCTCTCTTTGTATACATCTTATAGCAATACAAAAAATAACTCTTACAATAAATTTTTGAATTTTGTATGCACTTTCATGCGAATCTTGTATGCAATTTCGTCAAATTTAGAAATATGGGACTGATCTACGCATATGAAGGACGTGTCTACACAGATATGGAACAAATCTATACAAATCTAGGATGGATCTGTGCAGATATGAGGTAGGGAGAGAAGAGACGAGAGA
>JAPVEC010000027.1:88731-117863 GCA_028984105.1 Lavandula angustifolia | reverse complement strand
GCGAGGCATCTGCACGACGAATTATAACGCTTCTAGCTGTGCTGTTTCGAAAGGGTAAATGCGCAATTCGACGGACACAGCCAACATGTAGTCGTAGCCCTCTGAGTTAGCTTCACAACGGATGCCAAAACGGGGTCAAATGGATGAGAAACGAAGGAGATATGGTGCAAAATGCAGACGCCTACCGGAAAGGCGTAAGGTTTTCAGGCCCAACTTGCGCGGTTTCCCGATTTTGGTCATATCTCCCTCGTTAGTCATCTGATTGACCCCGTTCTGATTGGAACGAGAAGCTAACTCGTATACGTAACAACTTCTATCAGTGAAACTAAGGAAATCGGGCTTTTTGTGAGGTAGATTCGACGTGGAAGGTGAGGCATCTGCGCGACGAATTATAACGCTTCTAGCTGTGCTATTTCAAAAGGGTAAACGCGCAATCCGGCAGACACATCCAACATGTAGTCGTAGCCCTTTGAGTTAGCTTTGCAACGATGCAAAAATGGGGTCAAATGGATGAGAAACGAGGGAGATATGGTGCAAAATGCAAAATATAAAAAATTGAGCAAAATCTCCAAATTTTTAAAGGTTAACCCCTTTAAAAAATTAGTAAAACGAATGTAAAAAAAATATATTTTTTTCAAGTTAGAAAAAATGTCCAACGTCTCTAGAATACTTAAAGGTTAACCCCTTTAAAATATTTGCTATTTCCAATGCTAAAATAATAATTTTTTTCAATTATAAAAAATTGAGCAAAATCTCCAAATATTTAAAGGTTTTCGGGCCCAACATGCGCGGTTTTCCGATTTTGGTCATATCTCCCTCGGTAGTCACCTGACTGACCCCGTTCTAACTGCAATGCGAAGCTAACTCGATGACATAACAACTTCTATCGGTGAAACAGAGGAAATCGGGCTTTTGGTGAGGTAGATTCGACGTGGAACGCGAGGCCTCTGCGCGACGAATTATAGCGCTTCTAGCCGTGCTGTTTCGAAAGGGTAAACGCGCAATCCGACGGACACAGCTAGCATGTAGTCGTAGCCCTCAAAGTTAGCTTTGCAACGATGCAAAAACGGGGTCAAATGGATGAGAAACGAGGGAGATATAGTGCAAAATGCAGACGCCTACTGGAAAGGCATAAGGTTTTCGGGCCCAACTTGCGCGGTTTCCCAATTTTTGTCATATCTCCCTCGTTAGTCATCTGATTGACCCCGTTCTGATTGCAACGAGAAGCTAACTCGTATACGTAACAAATTCTATCAGTGAACCCGAGGAAATCGGGCTTTTGGTGAGGTAGATTTGACATGGAAAGCGAGGCATCTGTGCAATGAATTGTAGCTCTTCTAGCTGTGCTGTTTCCAAAGCGTAAACACGCAATCCGACAGACACTACCAGCCTGTGGTCGTAGCCCTTTGAGTTAGCTTCACAACGATGCAAAAACGGGGTCAAATGGATGAGAAACAAGGGAAATATGGTGCAAAATGCAAAATATAAGAAATTGAGCAAAAGCTCCAAATTCTTTAAGGTGTCCAACTTATCTAGAATACTTAAAGGTTAACCCATTTAAAATACTTGCTATTTCAAATGCTAAAATATTAATTTTTTCCAAATATAAAAATTTGAGCAAAAACTCCAAAATTTTAAAGGTTTTCAGGCTCAACTTGGGCGGTTTCGCGATTTTGGTCATATCTTCCTCGTTAGTCATCTGATTGACCCCGTTCTGACTGCAACGCGAAGCTAACTCGCAGACTTAACAACTTCTATCGGTGAAACCATGGAAATCGGGCTTTTGGTGAGGTAGATTTGACGTTGAATGCGAGGTATCTGCGCGATGAATTATAGCGCTTATAGCTGTGCTGTTTCGAAAGGGTAAACGCGCAATCCGACGGACACTGCTAGCATGTAGTCGTAGCCCTTAGAGTTAGCTTTGCAACGATGAAAAAACGAGGTCAAATGGATGAGAAACGAGGGAGATATGGTGCAAAATGCAAAATATAAAAAAATTGAGCAAAATCTCCATATTTTTATTGGTTAACCCCTTTAAAAAATTAGTAAAACGAATGCAAAAATAAAATATAATTTTTTTCAAGTTAGAAAAATGCCCAACGTCTCTAGAATACTTAAAGGTTAACCCCTTTAAAATATTTGCTACTTCGAATGCTAAAATAATAATTTTTTTCTAATATAAAAAATTGAGCAAAATCTCCAAATGTTTAAAGGTTTTCGGGCCCAACTTGCGCGGTTTCACGATTTTGGTCATATCTCCCTCGTTAGTCATCTGATTGGCCCTGTTCTGACTGCAACGCGAAGCTTACTCGAAGAATTAACAACTTCCATCGGTGAAACCATGGAAATCGGGCTTTTGGTGAGGTAGATTCGCGTGGAACGCGAGGCATCTGCACGACGAATTATAGCGCTTCTAGCTGTGCTGTTTCGAAAGGGTAAATGCGCAATTCGACGGACACAGCCAACATGTAGTCGTAGCCCTCTGAGTTAGCTTCGCAACGATGCAAAAAATGGGGTCTAATGGATGAGAAACGAGGGAGATATGGTGCAAAATGCAAAATATAAAAAATTGAGCAAAATCTCCAAATTTTTAAAGGTCCCCTTTAAAAAATTAGTAAAACGAATGTAAAAATAAAATATATTTTTTTCAAGTTAGAAAAAATGTCCAACGTCTCTAGAATACTTAAAGGTTAACTCCTTTAAAATATTTGTTATTTCGAATGCTAAAATAATAATTTCTTTAAAATATAAAAAATTGAACAAAATCTCTAAATTTTTAAAGGTTTTCGGGTCCAACTTGCGCGGTTTCCCGATTTTGGTTATATCTCCCTCGTTAGTCATCTGATTGACCCCGTTTTGACAGCAACACGAAGCTATCTCGATGCCATAACAACTTCTATCAGTTAAATTGAGGAAATCGGCCTTTTGGTGAGGTAGATTCGACATGGAACGTGAGGCATATGCACAATGAATTATAGCGCTTCTAGCTGTGCTGTTTCGAAAGGGTAAACATGCAAGCCAACGGACACATCCAGCATGTAGTCGTAGCCCTCTGAGTTAGCTTCGCAACGATGCAAAAACGGGGTCAAATGGATGAGAAACGAGGGAGATATGGTGCAAAATGCAGACGCCTACCGGAAAGGAGTAAGGTTTTCGGGCCCAACTTGCGCGGTTTCCCGATTTTGGTCATATCTCCCTCGTTAGTCATCTGATTGGCCCTGTTATGACTGCAACGCGAAGCTAACTCGAAGAATCAACAACTTCTATCGGTGAAACCATGGAAATCGGGCTTTTGGTGAGGTAGATTCGCGTGGAACGCGAGGTATCTGCGCGACGAATTATAGCACTTCTAGCTGTGTTGTTTCGAAAGGGTAAATGCACAATTCGACGGACACACCCAACATGTAGTCGTAGCCCTCTGAGTTAGCTTCGCAACGATGCAAAAACGGGGTCAAATGGATGAGAAACGAGGGAGATATGGTGCAAAATGCAAAATATAAAAAATTGAGCAAAATCTCCAAATTTTTAAAGGTGTTACCCTTTAAAAAATTAGTAAAACGAATGCAAAAATAAAATATATTTTTTTCAAGTTAGAAAAATGTCCAACGTCTCTAGAATACTTAAAAGGTTAACCCCTTTAAAATATTTGCTATTTCGAATGCTAAAATAATAATTTTTTTCAAATATAAAAAATTGAGCAAAATCTCCAAATTTTTAAAGGTTTTCGGGCCCAACTTGCGCGGTTTCCCGATTTTGGTCATATCTCCCTCGTTAGTCATCTGATTGACCCCGTTCTGACTGCAACGCAAAGCTAACTCGAAGAAGTAACAACTTCTATCGGTGAAACCAAGGAAATCGGGCTTTTGGTGAGGTAGATTCGACGTGGAACGCGAGGCATCTGCACGACGAATTATAGCGCTTCTAGCTGTGTTGTTTCGAAAGGGTAAACGCGCAATCCGACGGACACATCCAACATGTAGTCGTAGCCCTCTGAGTTAGCTTCGCAACGATGCAAAAACGGGGTCAAATGGATGAGAAACGAGGGAGATATGGTGCAAAATGCAGACGCCTACCGGAAAGGCGAAAGGTTTTCGGGCCCAACTTGCGCGGTTTCCCGATTTTGGTCATATCTCCCTCGTTAGTCATCTGATTGACCCCGTTCTGATTGCAACGAGAAGCTAACTCGTAGACGTAACAACTTCTATCGGTGAAACCGAGGAAATCGGGCTTTTGGTGAGGTAGATTCGACGTGGAACGCGAGGCATCTGCGCGACGAATTATAACGCTTCTAGCTGTGCTATTTCAAAAGGGTAAACGCGCAATCCGACAGACACAACCAGCATGTAGTCGTAGCCCTTTGAGTTAGCTTTGCAATGATGCAAAAACGGGGTCAAATGGATGAGAAACGAGGGAGATATGGTGCAAAATGCAAAATATAAAAAATTGAGCAAAATCTCCAAATTTTTAAAGGTTAACCCCTTTAAAAAATTAGTAAAACGAATGCAAAAATAAAATAGATTTTTTCAAGTTAGAAAAAATGTCCAACGTCTCTAGAATACTTAAAGGTTAACCCTTTTTAAAATATTTGCTATTTCGAATGCTAAAATAATAATTTTTTTCAAATATAAAAAATTGAGCAAAATCTCCAAATTTTTAAAGGTTTTCGGGCCCAACTTGCGCGGTTTCCCGATTTTGGTCATATCTCCCTCGTTAGTCATCTGATTGACCCCGTTTTGACTGCAACGTGAAGCTAACTCGATGACATAACAACTTCTATCGGTGAAACCGAGGAAATCGGGCTTTTGGTGAGGTAGATTCGACGTGGAATGCGAGGCATCTGCGCGATGAATTATAGCGCTTCTAGCTGTGTTGTTTCGAAAGGGTAAACGCGCAATCCGACGGACACAGCCAGCATGTAGTCGTAGCCCTCTGAGTTAGCTTCGCAACGATGCAAAAAAGGGGTCAAATGGATGAGAAACGAGGGAGATATGGTGCAAAATGCAGACGCCTACCGGAAAGGCGTAAGGTTTTCGGGCCCAACTTGCGCGGTTTCCCGATTTTGGTCATATCTCCCTCGTTAGTCATCTGATTGACCCCGTTCTGATTGCAACGAGAAGCTAACTCGTAGACGTAACAACTTCTATCGGTGAAACCGAGGAAATCGGGCTTTTGGTGAGGTAGATTCGACGTGGAACGCGAGGCATCTGCGCGACGAATTATAGCGCTTCTAGCTGTGCTATTTCGAAAAGGGTAAACGCGCAATCCGACAGACACAACCAACATGTAGTCGTAGCCCTTTGAGTTAGCTTTGCAACGATGCAAAAATGGGGTCAAATGGATGAGAAACGAGGGAGATATGGTGCAAAATGCAAAATATAAAAAAATTGAGCAAAATCTCCAAATTTTTAAAGGTTAACCCCTTTAAAAAATTAGTAAAACGAATGCAAAAATAAAATATATTTTTTTCAAGTTAGAAAAAATGTCCAACGTCTCTAGAATACTTAAAGGTTAACCCCTTTAAAATATTTGCTATTTCGAATGCTAAAATAATAATTTTTTTCAAATATAAAAAATTGAGCAAAATCTCCAAATTTTTAAAGGTTTTCGGGCCCAACTTGCGCGGTTTCCCGATTTTGGTCATATCTCCCTCGTTAGTCATCTGATTGACCCCGTTCTGACTGCAACGCGAAGCTAACTCGAAGACGTAACAACTTCTATCGGTGAAACCGAGGAAATCGGGCTTTTGGTGAGGTAGATTCGACGTGGAACGCGAGGCATCTGCGCGACGAATTATAGCGCTTCTAGCTGTGCTGTTTCGAAAGGGTAAACGCGCAATCCGACGGACACAGCCCTAGCATGTAGTCGTAGCCCTCTGAGTTAGCTTCGCAACGATGCAAAAATGGGGTCAAATGGATGAGAAACGAGGGAGATATGGTGCAAAATGCAAAATATAAAAAATTGAGCAAAATCTCCAAATTTTTAAAGGGTTAAAAACCCCTTTAAAAAAATTAGGAAAAACGAATGCAAAAATAAAATATATTTTTTTCAAGTTAGAAAAAATGTCCAACGTCTCTAGAATACTTAAAGGTTAACCCCTTTAAAATATTTGCTATTTCGAATGCTAAAATAATAATGTTTTTCAAATATAAAAAATTGAGCAAAATCTCCAAAATTTTTAAAGGTTTTCGGGCCCAACTTGCGCGGTTTCCCGATTTTGGTCATATCTCCCTCGTTAGTCATCTGATTGACCCCGTTCTGATTGCAACGCGAAGCTAACTCGTAGACGTAACAACTTCTATCGGTGAAACCGAGGAAATCGGGCTTTTGGTGAGGTAGATTCGACGTGGAACGCGAGGCATCTGCGCGACGAATTATAGCGCTTCTAGTTGTGCTTTTTTCGAAAGGGTAAACGCGCAATCCGACGGACACATCCAGCATGTAGTCGTAGCCCTTTGAGTTAGCTTCGCAACGATGCAAAAACGGGGTCAAATGGATGAGAAACGAGGGAGATATGGTGCAAAATGCAAAATATAAAAAATTGAGCAAAATCTCCAAATTTTTAAAGGTCCAACGTTAGAAATTTTTTAAAGGTCCAACGTTAGAAATTTTTAAAGGTCCAACGTTAAAAAATTAGTAAAACGAATGCAAAAATAAAATATATTTTTTCAAGTTAGAAAAAATGTCCAACGTCTCTAGAATACTTAAAGGTTAACTCCTTTTAAAATATTTGCTATTTCGAATGCTAAAATAATAATTTTTTTCAAATATAAAAAATTGAGCAAAATCTCCAAATTTTTAAAGGTTTTCGGGCCCAACTTGCGCGGTTTCCCGATTTTGGTCATATCTCCCTCGTTAGTCATCTGATTGACCCCGTTCTGACTGCAACGCGAAGCTAACTCGCAGACGTAACAACTTCTATCGGTGAAACTGAGGAAATCGGGCTTTTGGTGAGGTAGATTCGACGTGGAATGCGAGGCATCTGCGCGATGAATTATAGCGCTTCTAGCTGTGCTGTTTCGAAAGGGTAAACGCGCAATCCGACGGACACATCCAGCATGTAGTCGTAGCCCTCTGAGTTAGCTTCGCAACGATGCAAAAATGGGGTCAAATGGATGAGAAACGAGGGAGATATGGTGCAAAATGCAGACGCCTACCGGAAAGGCGAAAGGTTTTCGGGCCCAACTTGCGCGGTTTCCCGATTTTGGTCATATCTCCCTCGTTAGTCATCTGATTGACCCCGTTCTGATTGCAACGAGAAGCTAACTCGAATACGTAACAACTTCTATCGGTGAAACCGAGGAAATCGGGCTTTTGGTGAGGTAGATTCGACGTGGAACGCGAGGCATCTGCGCGACGAATTATAGCGCTTCTAGCTGTGCTATTTCGAAAGGGTAAACGCGCAATCCGGCAGACACAACCAACATGTAGTCGTAGCCCTTTGAGTTAGCTTTGCAACGATGCAAAAACGGGGTCAAATGGATGAGAAACGAGGGAGATATGGTGCAAAATGCAAAATATAAAAAATTGAGCAAAATCTCCAAATTTTTAAAGGTTAACCCCTTTAAAAAAATTAGTAAAACGAATGCAAAAATAAAATATATTTTTTTTCAAGTTAGAAAAAATGTCCAACGTCTCTAGAATACTTAAAGGTTAACCCCTTTAAAATATTTGCTATTTCGAATGCTAAAATAATAATTTTTTTCAAATATAAAAAATTGAGCAAAATCTCCAAATTTTTAAAGGTTTTCGGGCCCAACTTGCGCGGTTTCCCGATTTTGGTCATATCTCCCTCGTTAGTCATCTGATTGACCCCGTTCTGACTGCAACGCGAAGCTAACTCGCAGACGTAACAACTTCTATCGGTGAAATTGAGGAAATCGGGCTTTTGGTGAGGTAGATTCGACGTGGAACGCGAGGCATCTGCGCGATGAATTATAGCGCTTCTAGCTGTGCTGTTTCGAAAGGGTAAACGCGCAATCCGACGGACACAACCAACATGTAGTCGTAGCCCTCTGAGTTAGCTTCGCAACGATGCAAAAACGGGGTCAAATGGATGAGAAACGAGGGAGATATGGTGCAAAATGCAGACGCCTACCGGAAAGGCGTAAGGTTTTCGGGCCCAACTTGCGCGGTTTCCCGATTTTGGTCATATCTCCCTCGTTAGTCATCTGATTGACCCCGTTCTGATTGCAACGCGAAGCTAACTCGTATACGTAACAACTTCTATCGGTGAAACCGAGGAAATCGGGCTTTTGGTGAGGTAGATTCGACGTGGAACGCGAGGCATCTGCGCGATGAATTATAGCGCTTCTAGTTGTGCTGTTTCGAAAGGGTAAACACGCAATCCGGCAGACACATCCAGCATGTAGTCGTAGCCCTTTGAGTTAGCTTCACAACGATGCAAAAACGGGGTCAAATGGATGAGAAACGAGGGAGATATGGTGCAAAATGCAAAATATAAAAAATTGAGCAAAATCTCCAAATTTTTAAAGGTTAACCCCTTTAAAAAAATTAGTAAAACGAATGCAAAAAATAAAATAAATATTTTTTTCAAGTTAGAAAAAATGTCCAACGTCTCTAGAATACTTAAAGGTTAACCCCTTTAAAATATTTGCTATTTCGAATGCTAAAATAATAATTTTTTTCAAATATAAAAAATTGAGCAAAATCTCCAAATTTTTAAAGGTTTTCGGGCCCAACTTGCGCGGTTTCGCGATTTTGGTCATATCTCCCTCGTTAGTCATCTGATTGACCCCGTTCTGACTGCAACGCGAAGCTAACTCGCAGACGTAACAACTTCTATCGGTGAAACCAAGGAAATCGGGCTTTTGGTGAGGTAGATTCGACGTGGAACGCGAGGTATCTGCGCGATGAATTATAGCGCTTCTAGCTGTGCTGTTTCGAAAGGGTAAACGCGCAATCCGACGGACACATCCAGCATGTAGTCGTAGCCCTCTGAGTTAGCTTCGCAACGATGCAAAAAAGGGGTCAAATGGATGAGAAACGAGGGAGATATGGTGCAAAATGCAGACGCCTACCGGAAAGGCGTAAAGGTTTTCGGGCCCAACTTGCGCGGTTTCCCGATTTTGGTCATATCTCCCTCGTTAGTCATCTGATTGACCCCGTTCTGATTGCAACGCGAAGCTAACTCGATGACATAACAACTTCTATCGGTGAAACTGAGGAAATCGGGCTTTTGGTGAGGTAGATTCGACGTGGAACGCGAGGCATCTGCGCGACGAATTATAGCGCTTCTAGTTGTGCTTTTTCGAAAGGGTAAACGCGCAATCCGACGGACACAACCAGCATGTAGTCGTAGCCCTTTGAGTTAGCTTTGCAACGATGCAAAAACGGGGTCAAATGGATGAGAAACGAGGGAGATATGGTGCAAAATGCAAAATATAAAAAATTGAGCAAAATCTCCAAATTTTTAAAAGTTAACCCCTTTAAAAAATTAGTAAAACGAATGCAAAAATAAAATATATTTTTTTTCAAGTTAGAAAAATGTCCAACGTCTCTAGAATACTTAAAGGTTAACCCCTTTAAAATAATTGCTATTTCGAATGCTAAAATAATATTTTTTTTCAAATATAAAAAATTGAGCAAAAATCTCCAAATTTTTAAAGGTTTTCGGGCCCAACTTGCGCGGTTTCACGATTTTGGTCATATCTCCCTCGTTAGTCATCTGATTGACCCCGTTCTGACTGCAACGCGAAGCTAACTCGATAGACTTAACAACTTCTATCGGTGAAACCAAGGAAATCGGGCTTTTGGTGAGGTAGATTCGACGTGGAACGCGAGGCATCTGCGCGACGAATTATAGCGCTTCTAGCTGTGCTGTTTTCGAAAGGGTAAACGCGCAATCCGACGGACACAACCAGCATGTAGTCGTAGCCCTCTGAGTTAGCTTCGCAACGATGCAAAAACGGGGTCAAATGGATGAGAAACGAGGGAGATATGGTGCAAAATGCAGACGCCTACCGGAAAGGCGAAAGGTTTTCGGGCCCAACTTGCGCGGTTTCCCGATTTTGGTCATATCTCCCTCGTTAGTCATCTGATTGACCCCGTTCTGATTGCAACGAGAAGCTAACTCGTAGACGTAACAACTTCTATCGGTGAAACCGAGGAAATCGGGCTTTTGGTGAGGTAGATTCGACGTGGAACGCGAGGCATCTGCGCGATGAATTATAGCGCTTCTAGGCGTGTGCTATTTCGAAAAGGGTAAACGCGCAATCCGACGGACACACAGCCAGCATGTAGTCGTAGCCCTTTGAGTTAGCTTCGCAACGATGCAAAAACGGGGTCAAATGGATGAGAAACGAGGGAGATATGGTGCAAAATGCAAAATATAAAAAATTGAGCAAAATCTCCAAATTTTTAAAGGTTAACCCCTTTTAAAAAATTAGTAAAACGAATGCAAAAATAAAATATATTTTTTTTCAAGTTAGAAAAAATGTCCAACGTCTCTAGAATACTTAAAGGTTAACCCCTTTAAAATATTTGCTATTTCGAATGCTAAAATAATAATTTTTTTTCAAATATAAAAAATTGAGCAAAATCTCCAAATTTTTAAAGGTTTTCGGGCCCAACTTGCGCGGTTTCACGATTTTGGTCATATCTCCCTCGTTAGTCATCTGATTGACCCCGTTCTCGATCGCAACGCGAAGCTAACTCGAAGAACTAACAACTTCTATCGGTGAAACCGATGGAAATCGGGCTTTTGGTGAGGTAGATTCGACGTGGAACGCGAGGCATCTGCGCGACGAATTATAGCGCTTCTAGCTGTGCTGTTTCGAAAGGGTAAACGCGCAATCCGACGGACACAACCAGCATGTAGTCGTAGCCCTCTGAGTTAGCTTCGCAACGATGCAAAAATGGGGTCAAATGGATGAGAAACGAGGGAGATATGGTGCAAAATGCAGACGCCTACCGGAAAGGCGAAAGGTTTTCGGGCCCAACTTGCGCGGTTTCCCGATTTTGGTCATATCTCCCTCGTTAGTCATCTGATTGACCCCGTTCTGATTGCAACGAGAAGCTAACTCGTAGACGTAACAACTTCTATCGGTGAAACCGAGGAAATCGGGCTTTTGGTGAGGTAGATTCGACGTGGAACGCGAGGCATCTGCGCGACGAATTATAGCGCTTCTAGCTGTGCTGTTTCGAAAGGGTAAACACGCAATCCGACAGACACTGCCAGCATGTAGTCGTAGCCCTTTGAGTTAGCTTTGCAACGATGCAAAAACGGGGTCAAATGGATGAGAAACGAGGGAGATATGGTGCAAAATGCAAAATATAAAAAATTGAGCAAAATCTCCAAATTTTTAAAGGTTAACCCCCTTTAAAAAATTAGAAAAACGAATGCAAAAATAAAATATATTTTTTTTCAAGTTAGAAAAAATGTCCAACGTCTCTAGAATACTTAAAGGTTAACCCCTTTAAAATATTTGCTATTTCGAATGCTAAAATAATAATTTTTTTCAAATATAAAAAATTGAGCAAAATCTCCAAATTTTTAAAGGTTTTCGGGCCCAACTTGCGCGGTTTCCCGATTTTGGTCATATCTCCCTCGTTAGTCATCTGATTGACCCCGTTATGACTGCAACGCGAAGCTAACTCGATGACGTAACAACTTCTATCGGTGAAACCGAGGAAATCGGGCTTTTGGTGAGGTAGATTCGACGTGGAACGCGAGGCATCTGCGCGATGAATTATAGCGCTTCTAGTTGTGTTGTTTCGAAAGGGTAAACGCGCAATCCGACGAACACATCCAAGCATGTAGTCGTAGCCCTCTGAGTTAGCTTCGCAACGATGCAAAAACGGGGTCAAATGGATGAGAAACGAGGGAGATATGGTGCAAAATGCAGACGCCTACCGGAAAGGCGAAAGGTTTTCGGGCCCAACTTGCGCGGTTTCCCGATTTTGGTCATATCTCCCTCGTTAGTCATCTGATTGACCCCGTTCTGATTGCAACGAGAAGCTAACTCATAGACGTAACAACTTCTATCGGTGAAACCGAGGAAATCGGGCTTTTGGTGAGGTAGATTCGACGTGGAACGCGAGGCATCTGCGCGACGAATTATAGCGCTTCTAGCTGTTTCGAAAGGGTAAACACGCAATCCGGCAGACACAGCCAGCATGTAGTCGTAGCCCTTTGAGTTAGCTTCGCAACGATGCAAAAATGGGGTCAAATGGATGAGAAACGAGGGAGATATGGTGCAAAATGCAAAATATAAAAAATTGAGCAAAATCTCCAAATTTTTAAAGGTTAACCCCTTTAAAAAAATTAGTAAAACGAATGCAAAAATAAAATATATTTTTTTTCAAGTTAGAAAAAATGTCCAACGTCTCTAGAATACTTAAAGGTTAACCCCTTTAAAATATTTGCTATTTCGAATGCTAAAATAATAATTTTTTTCCAAATATAAAAAATTGAGCAAAATCTCCAAATTTTTAAAGGTTTTCGGGCCCAACTTGCGCGGTTTCGCGATTTTGGTCATATCTCCCTCGTTAGTCATCTGATTGACCCCGTTCTGACTGCAACGCGAAGCTAACTCGCAGACGTAACAACTTCTATCGGTGAAACCATAGGAAATCGGGCTTTTGGTGAGGTAGATTTGACGTGGAACGCGAGGCATCTACGCGATGAATTAAAGCGCTTCTAGCTGTGTTGTTTCGAAAGGGTAAACGCGCAATCCGACGGACACAGCCAGCATGTAGTCGTAGCACTCTGAGTTAGCTTCGCAACGATGCAAAAACGGGGTCAAATGGATGAGAAACGAGGGAGATATGGTGCAAAATGCAGACGCCTACCGGAAAGGCGAAAGGTTTTCGGGCCCAACTTGCGCGGTTTCCCGATTTTGGTCATATCTCCCTCGTTAGTCATCTGATTGACCCCGTTCTGATTGCAACGAGAAGCTAACTCGTAGACGTAACAACTTCTATCGGTGAAACCTGGGGAAATCGGGCTTTTGGTGAGGTAGATTCGACGTGGAACGCGAGGCATCTGCGCGATGAATTATAGCGCTTCTAGCTGTGCTATTTCGAAAGGGTAAACGCGCAATCCGGCAGACACAACCAGCATGTAGTCGTAGCCCTTTGAGTTAGCTTCGCAACGATGCAAAAACGGGGTCAAATGGATGAGAAACGAGGGAGATATGGTGCAAAATGCAAAATATAAAAAAATTGAGCAAAATCTCCAAATTTTTAAAGGTTAACCTTTTTAAAAAAATTAGTAAAACGAATGCAAAAATAAAATATATTTTTTTCAAGTTAGAAAAAATGTCCAACGTCTCTAGAATACTTAAAGGTTAACCCTTTAAAATATTTGCTATTTCGAATGCTAAAATAATAATTTTTTTCAAATATAAAAAATTGAGCAAAATCTCCAAATTTTTAAAGGTTTTCGGGCCCAACTTGCGCGGTTTCCCGATTTTGGTCATATCTCCCTCGTTAGTCATCTGATTGACCCCGTTCTGATTGCAACGCGAAGCTAACTCGAAGACGTAACAACTTCTATCGGTGAAACTGAGGAAATCGGGCTTTTGGTGAGGTAGATTCGACGTGGAACGCGAGGCATCTGCGCGACGAATTATAGCGCTTCTAGCTGTGTTGTTTCGAAAGGGTAAACGCGCAATCCAGCAGACACATCCAAGCATGTAGTCGTAGCCCTTTGAGTTAGCTTCGCAACGATGCAAAAACGGGGTCAAATGGATGAGAAACGAGGGAGATATGGTGCAAAATGCAAAATATAAAAAATTGAGCAAAATCTCCAAATTTTTAAAGGTTAACCCCTTTAAAAAATTAGAAAAACGAATGCAAAAATAAAATATATTTTTTTTCAAGTTAGAAAAAATGTCCAACGTCTCTAGAATACTTAAAGGTTAACCCCTTTAAAATATTTGCTATTTCGAATGCTAAAATAATAATTTTTTACAAATATAAAAAAATTGAGCAAAATCTCCAAATTTTTAAAGGTTTTCGGGCCCAACTTGCGCGATTTCCCGATTTTGGTCATATCTCCCTCGTTAGTCATCTGATTGAACCCGTTCTGACTGCAACGCGAAGCTAACTCGCAGACGTAACAACTTCTATCGGTGAAATTAAGGAAATCGGGCTTTTGGTGAGGTAGATTCGACGTGGAACGCGAGGCATCTGCGCGACGAATTATAGCGCTTCTAGCTGTGCTGTTTCGAAAGGGTAAACGCGCAATCCGATGAACACATCCAGCATGTAGTCGTAGCCCTCTGAGTTAGCTTCGCAACGATGCAAAAAACGGGGTCAAATGGATGAGAAACGAGGGAGATATGGTGCAAAATGCGAAAGGCCTACTACAGAAAAGAGCAAAATTCGAAAGGTTTTAGGGCCCAACTTGCGCGGTTTCCCGATTTTGGTCATATCTCCCTCGTTAGTCATCCGATTGACCCCTTTAAATTTGCAACAGAAGCTAACTCGTAGAGTAACAACTTCTATCGGTGAAAGAGAAAATCGGGCTTTTGTGAGGTAGATTCGACGTGGAACGCGAGGCATCTGCGCGATGAATTATAGCGCTTCTAGTGTCAGGTGTTTCGAAAAGGGTAAACACGCAATCCGGACGCATCCCAACATGTAGTCGTAGCCTCTGAGTTAGCTTCGCAACGATGCAAAAAACGGGGTCAAATGGATGAGAAACGAGGGAGATATGGTGCAAAATGCAAAATATAAAAAAATTGAGCAAAAATCTCCAAATTTTTAAAGGTTACCCCTTTAAAAAATTAGTAAAACGAATGCTAAAATAAAATATGTTTTTCTCAAGTTAGAAAAAATGTCCAACGTCTCTAGAATACTTAAAGGTTAACCCCTTTAAAAAATATTTGCTATTTCGAATGCTAAAATAATAATTTTTTCAAATATAAAAAAATTGAGCAAAATCTCCAAATTTTTAAAGGTTTTCGGGCCCAACTTGCGCGGTTTCCCGATTTTGGTCATATCTCCCTCGTTAGTCATCTGATTGACCCCGTTCTGATTGCAACGCGAAGCTAACTCGCAGACGTAACAACTTCTATCGGTGAAACTGAGGAAATCGGGCTTTTGGTGAGGTAGATTCGACGTGGAACGCGAGGCATCTGCGCGATGAATTATAGCGCTTCTAGTCGTGTGCTTTCGAAAGGGTAAACGCGCAATCCGACGGACACATCCAGCATGTAGTCGTAGCCCTCTGAGTTAGCTTCGCAACGATGCAAAAACGGGGTCAAATGGATGAGAAACGAGGGAGATATGGTGCAAAATGCAGACGCCTACCGGAAAGGCGAAAGGTTTTCGGGCCCAACTTGCGCGGTTTCCCGATTTTGGTCATATCTCCCTCGTTAGTCATCTGATTTACCCCGTTCCGATTGCAACGAGAAGCTAACTCGTAGAAGTAACAACTTCTATCGGTGAAACCGAGGAAATCGGGCTTTTGGTGAGGTAGATTCGACGTGGAACGCGAGGCATCTGCGCGATGAATTATAGCGCTTCTAGCTGTGTTGTTTCGAAAGGGTAAACACGCAATCCGACGGACACAGCCAGCATGTAGTCGTAGCCCTTTGAGTTAGCTTCACAACGATGCAAAAACGGGGTCAAATGGATGAGAAACGAGGGAGATATGGTGCAAAATGCAAAATATAAAAAATTGAGCAAAATCTCCAAATTTTTAAAGGTGTAACCCCTTTAAAAAATTAGTAAAACGAATGCAAAAATAAAATATATTTTTTTTCAAGTTAGAAAAAATGTCCAACGTCTCTAGAATACTTAAAGGTTAACCCCTTTAAAATATTTGCTATTTCGAATGCTAAAATAATAATTTTTTTCAAATATAAAAAATTGAGCAAAATCTCCAAATTTTTAAAGGTTTTCGGGCCCAACTTGCGCGGTTTCCCGATTTTGGTCATATCTCCCTCGTTAGTCATCTGATTGACCCCGTTCTGATTGCAACGCGAAGCTAACTCGCAGACGTAACAACTTCTATCGGTGAAACCGAGGAAATCGGGCTTTTGGTGAGGTAGATTCGACGTGGAACGCGAGGCATCTGCGCGATGAATTATAGCGCTTCTAGCTATGCTGTTTCGAAAGGGTAAACGCGCAATCCGACGGACACATCCAGCATGTAGTCGTAGCCCTCTGAGTTAGCTTCGCAACGATGCAAAAATGGGGTCAAATGGATGAGAAACGAGGGAGATATGGTGCAAAATGCAAAACTAACCTAAAAAAATTGAGCAAAAGGTCTCCAAACTTTCAAAGGTTCCATGCATACCCTTTAAAAAAATTAGTGAAAAACTGAATGCAAAAAATAAAATAAATTATATGTGGAATCAAATGGTTTAGGAAAAAGATTCGACGTGGAACGTGCTCTAGAATACTTAAAGGTTAACCCCTTTAAAATATTTGCTATTTCGAATGCTAAAATAATAATTTTTTCAAATATAAAAAATTGAGGCAAAATCTACCAAATGGTTAAAGGTTTTCGGGCCCAACTTGCGCGGTTTCCCGATTTTGGTCATATCTCCCTCGTTAGTCATCCGATTGACCCCGTTCGATTGCAACGCGAAGCTAACTCGAAGACATAACAACTTCTATCGGTGAAACCGAGGAAATCGGGCTTTTGGTGAGGTAGATTCGACGTGGAACGCGAGGCATCTGGCGCGACGAATTATAGCGCTTCTAGCTGTGCTATTTCGAAAGGGTAAACGCGCAATCCGGCAGACACAACCAGCATGTAGTCGTAGCCCTTTCGAGTTAGCTTCGCAACGATGCAAAAACGGGGTCAAATGGATGAGAAACGAGGGAGATATGGTGCAAAATGCAAAATATAAAAAATTGAGCAAAATCTCCAAATTTTTAAAGGTTAACCCCTTTAAAAAATTAGTAAAACGAATGCAAAAATAAAAATATATTTTTTTTCAAGTTAGAAAAAATGTCCAACGTCTCTAGAATACTTAAAGGTTAACCCCTTTAAAATATTTGCTATTTCGAATGCTAAAATAATAATTTTTTTCAAATATAAAAAATTGAGCAAAATCTCCAAATTTTTAAAGGTTTTCGGGCCCAACTTGCGCGGTTTCCCGATTTTGGTCATATCTCCCTCGTTAGTCATCTGATTGACCCCGTTCTGATTGCAACGCAGAAGCTAACTCGCAGACGTAACAACTTCTATTGGTGAAATCAAGGAAATCGGGCTTTTGGTGAGGTAGATTCGACGTGGAACGCGAGGCATCTGCGCGACGAATTATAGCGCTTCTAGTTGTGTTGTTTCGAAAGGGTAAACGCGCAATCCGACGAACACATCCAGCATGTAGTCGTAGCCCTCTGAGTTAGCTTCGCAACGATGCAAAAATGGGGTCAAATGGATGAGAAACGAGGGAGATATGGTGCAAAATGCAGACGCCTACCGGAAAGGCGAAAGGTTTTCGGGCCCAACTTGCGCGGTTTCCCGATTTTGGTCATATCTCCCTCGTTAGTCATCTGATTGACCCCGTTCGATTGCAACGAGAAGCTAACTCGTAGACGTAACAACTTCTATCGGTGAAACCGAGGAAATCGGGCTTTTGGTGAGGTAGATTCGACGTGGAACGCGAGGCATCTGCGCGATGAATTATAGCGCTTCTAGTTGTGCTGTTTCGAAAGGGTAAACGCGCAATCCGACGGACACATCCAGCATGTAGTCGTAGCCCTTGGAGTTAGCTTCGCAACGATGCAAAAAATGGGGTCAAATGGATGAGAAACGAGGGAGATATGGTGCAAAATGCAAAATATAAAAAATTGAGCAAAATCTCCAAATTTTTAAAGGTTAACCCCTTTAAAAAATTAGTAAAACGAATGCAAAAATAAAATATATTTTTTTCAAGTTAGAAAAAATGTCCAACGTCTCTAGAATACTTAAAGGTTAACCCCTTTAAAATATTTGCTATTTCGAATGCTAAGTAATAATATAATAAAATTTTTTTCAAATATAAAAAAATTGAGCAAAATCTCCAAATTTTTAAAGGTTTTCGGGCCCAACTTGCGCGGTTTCCCGATTTTGGTCATATCTCCCCCCCTCACGTGTCAATCTCATTTATATGATATGAAAAAAAAAAACCCGTTGTAAACGGGATTTTTAAGAAGGCGTAATAATAGACGTTAAAAATGTTTATCTAAACTTCTATCGGGAGGTGTGTTAATATTGGAGGAAAAAATGGAGGGCTTTTGGTGAGGTAGATTCGACGTGGAACGCGAGGTATCTCGCGCGAAGAATTATAAGCTTCTAAAGGTGTTGGTTTAAAGAAAGGGTAAACGCGCTAATCCGACGGACACAACCAACATGTAGTCGTAGCCCTACTGAGTTAGCTTCGACAACGATGCAAAAAGGGGGTCAAATGGATGAGAAACGAGGGAGATATGGTGCAAAATAAAATTGAGCAAAATCTACCAGGAAAAGGCGTAAAGGTTTTCGGCCCAACTTGCGCGGTTTCCCGATTTTGGTCATATCTCCCTCGTTAGTCATCTGATTGACCCCGTTCTGATTGCAACGTGAAGCTAACTCGCAGACGTAACAACTTCTATCGGTGAAACCATGGAAATCGGGCTTTTGGTGAGGTAGATTCGACGTGGAACGCGAGGCATCTGCGCGATGAATTATAGCGCTTCTAGCTGTGCTGTTTCGAAAGGGTAAACGCGCAATCCGACGAACACATCCAGCATGTAGTCGTAGCCCTCTGAGTTAGCTTCGCAACGATGCAAAAACGGGGTCAAATGGATGAGAAACGAGGGAGATATGGTGCAAAATGCAGACGCCTACCGGAAAGGCGAAAGGTTTTCGGGCCCAACTTGCGCGGTTTCCCGATTTTGGTCATATCTCCCTCGTTAGTCATCTGATTGACCCCGTTCTGATTGCAACGAGAAGCTAACTCGTAGACGTAACAACTTCTATCGGTGAAACCGAGGAAATCGGGCTTTTGGTGAGGTAGATTCGACGTGGAACGCGAGGCATCTACGCGATGAATTATAAGCGCTTCTAGATGTGCTGTTTCGAAAGGGTAAACGCGCAATCCGACGGACACAACCAGCATGTAGTCGTAGCCCTTTGAGTTAGCTTCGCAACGATGCAAAAACGGGGTCAAATGGATGAGAAACGAGGGAGATATGGTGCAAAATGGCAAAGATATAATATAATTGGGAGACAAAATCTCCAAATTTTATAAAAGGGGATAAAACCGGGCTTTAAGGTAAAATTAGTAAAACGAATGCAAAAATAAAATATATTTTTTTCAAGTTAGAAAAAATGTCCAACGTCTCTAGAATACTTAAAGGTTAACCCCTTTAAAATATTTGCTATTTCGAATGCTAAAATAATAATTTTTTTCAAATATAAAAAATTGAGCAAAATCTCCAAATTTTTAAAGGTTTTCGGGCCCAACTTGCGCGGTTTCACGATTTTGGTCATATCTCCCTCGTTAGTCATCTGATTGACCCCGTTCTGACTGCAACGCGAAGCTAACTCAAAGAATTAACAACTTCTATCGGTGAAACCATGGAAATCGGGCTTTTGGTGAGGTAGATTCGACGTGGAACGCGAGGCATCTGCGCGATGAATTATAGCGCTTCTAGCTGTGCTGTTTCGAAAGGGTAAACGCGCAATCCGACGGACACAACCAGCATGTAGTCGTAGCCCTCTGAGTTAGCTTCGGAAACGATGCAAAAACGGGGTCAAATGGATGAGAAACGAGGGAGATATGGTGCAAAATGCAAAATATAAAAAAATTGAGCAAAAACTTCCAAAATTTTGAGGTTTTAAAATTTAGGAAAAAATTGTATAAAAAAATATAGTTGTTTAAGTTAGAAAAAGTAAATTGGTGTAATGAAGAGAAAAAAGTCCAACGTCTCTAGAATACTTTAAAGGTTAACCCCTTTAAAAAAATTAGTAAAACGAATGATAAAATAATAATTTTTTCCAAATATAAAAAATTGAGCAAAAACTCCAAATTTTTAATGGTTTTCGGGCCCAACTTTTGCGGTTTCGCGATTTGATCATATCTTCCTCGTTAATCATCTGATTGACCCCGTTCTGACTGCCACGCGAAGCTAACTCGTAGACGTAACAACTTCTATCGGTGAAACCATGGAAATCGGGCTTTTGGTGAGGTAGATTCGACGTGGAATGCGAGGCATCTACGCGACGAATTATAGCTCTTATAGCTGTGCTGTTTCGAAAGGGTAAACGCGCAATCCGACGGACACATCCAGCATGTAGTCGTAGCCCTCTGAGTTAGCTTCGCAACGATGCAAAAACGGGGTCAAATGGATGAGAAACGAGGGAGATATGGTGCAAAATGCAGACGCCTACCGGAAAGGCGAAAGGTTTTCGGGCCCAACTTGCGCGGTTTCCCGATTTTGGTCATATCTCCCTCGTTAGTCATCTGATTGACCCCGTTCTGACTGCAACGCGAAGCTAACTCGATGACATAACAACTTCTATCGGTGAAACCGAGGAAATCGGGCTTTTGGTGAGGTAGATTCGACGTGGAACGCGAGGCATCTACGCGATGAATTATAGCGCTTCTAGCTGTGCTATTTCGAAAGGGTAAACACGCAATCCGACGGACACAACCAGCATGTAGTCGTAGCCCTTTGAGTTAGCTTCGCAACGATGCAAAAACGGGGTCAAATGGATGAGAAACGAGGGAGATATGGTGCAAAATGCAAAATATAAAAAATTGAGCAAAATCTCCAAATTTTTAAAGGTTAACCCCTTTAAAAAAATTAGTAAAACGAATGCAAAAATAAAATATATTTTTTTCAAGTTAGAAAAAATGTCCAACGTCTCTAGAATACTTAAAGGTTAACCCCTTTAAAATATTTGCTATTTCGAATGCTAAAATAATAATTTTTTTTCAAATATAAAAAATTGAGCAAAATCTCCAAAGCTTTAAAATGTAGTGTTAGCACTCGAGTTAGCTTCGGAACGATGCAAAAACGGGTTCAAATAGATGAGAAACGATGGGGATATGGTGCAAAATGCAGACGCCTACTGGAAAGGCAAAAGGTTTTCGGGCCCAACTTGCGCGGTTTCCCGATTTTGGTCATATCTCCCTCGTTAGTCATCTGATTGACCCCGTTCTGACTGCAACGCGAAGCTAACTCGATGACATAACAACTTCTATCGGTGAAACCGAGGAAATCGGGCTTTTGGTGAGGTAGATTCGACGTGGAACGCGAGGCATCTGCGCGATGAATTATAACGCTTCTAGCTATGCTGTTTCGAAAGGGTAAACGCGCAATCCGACGGACACAACCAGCATGTAGTCGTAGCCCTCTGAGTTAGCTTTGCAACGATGCAAAAATGGGGTCAAATGGATGAGAAACGAGGGAGATATGGTGCAAAATGCAGACGCCTACCGGAAAGGCGTAAGGTTTTCGGGCCCAACTTGCGCGGTTTCCCGATTTTGGTCATATCTCCCTCGTTAGTCATCTGATTGACCCCGTTCCGATTGCAACGAGAAGCTAACTCGTAGACGTAACAACTTCTATCGGTGAAACCGAGGAAATCGGGCTTTTGGTGAGGTAGATTCGACGTGGAACGCGAGGCATCTACGCGATGAATTATAGCGCTTCTAGCCGTGCTGTTTCGAAAGGGTAAACGCGCAATCCGACGGACACAACCAGCATGTAGTCGTAGCCCTTTGAGTTAGCTTCGCAACGATGCAAAAACGGGGTCAAATGGATGAGAAACGAGGGAGATATGGTGCAAAATGCAAAACTATTAGGGTAATTGCGCTGGTTTTCCAATTTTAGGTAATATCTCCACATCGTTAAATGTTAGATTGACCGATTAAAGGTTAGCAAAGAAGCTAACTCAAAAAACTAACAACTTATAAAAGTAAATTATGTAAAACGAATGCTTTTGGTGAAGTAAATTAGTAAACGCGATGCAAAAATAAAATAAAAATATTTTTTTCAAGTTAGAAAAAATGTCCAACGTCTCTAGAATACTTAAAGGTTAACCCCTTTAAAATATTTGCTATTTCGAATGATAAAATAATAATTTTTTTCAAATATAAAAAATTGAGCAAAATCTCCAAATTTTTAAAGGTTTTCGGGCCCAACTTGCGCGGTTTCCCGATTTTGGTCATATCTCCCTCGTTAGTCATCTGATTGACCCCGTTCTGATTGCAACGAGAAGCTAACTCAAAGACGTAACAACTTCTATCGGTGAAACCGAGGAAATCGGGCTTTTGGTGAGGTAGATTCGACGTGGAACGCGAGGCATCTGCGCGATGAATTATAGCGCTTCTAGTTGTGTTGTTTCGAAAGGGTAAACGCGCAATCCGACGGACACAGCCAGCATGTAGTCGTAGCCCTCTGAGTTAGCTTCGCAACGATGCAAAAACGGGGTCAAATGGATGAGAAACGAGGGAGATATGGTGCAAAATGCAGACGCCTACCGGAAAGGCGAAAGGTTTTCGGGCCCAACTTGCGCGGTTTCCCGATTTTGGTCATATCTCCCTCGTTAGTCATCTGATTGACCCCGTTCTGATTGCAACGAGAAGCTAACTCGTAGACATAACAACTTCTATCGGTGAAACCGAGGAAATCGGGCTTTTGGTGAGGTAGATTCGACGTGGAACGCGAGGCATCTACGCGATGAATTATAGCGCTTCTAGCTGTGCTAGTTTCGAAAGGGTAAACGCGCAATCCGACAGACACATCCAGCATGTAGTCGTAGCCCTTTGAGTTAGCTTCGCAACGATGCAAAAATGGGGTCAAATGGATGAGAAACGAGGGAGATATGGTGCAAAATGCAAAATATAAAAAAATTGAGACAAAATCTCCAAATTTTTTAAAAGGTGTTAACCCGGCTTTAAAAAAATTTAGTAAAACGAATGCAAAAATAAAATAATATATTTTTTTCAAGTTAGAAAAAATGTCCAACGTCTCTAGAATACTTAAAGGTTAACTCCTTTAAAATATTTGCTATTTCGAATGCTAAAATAATAATCTTTTTCAAATATAAAAAATGAAGCAAAATCTCCAAATTTTTAAAGGTTTTCGGGCCCAACTTACTTGCGCGGTTTCCCGATTTTGGTCATATCTCCCTCGTTAGTCATCTGATTGACCCCGTTCGATGATTGCAACAGAGAAGCTAACTCGCAGACGTAACAACTTCTATCGGTGAAACCATGGAAATCGGGCTTTTGGTGAGGTAGATTCGACGTGGAACGCGAGGCATCTGCGCGATGAATTATAGCGCTTCTAGGCGTGTCTTGTTTCGAAAGGGTAAACGCGCAATCAACCGACACACATCCAAGCATGTAGTCGTAGCCCTCTCGAGTTAGCTTTGCAACGATGCAAAAATGGGGTCAAATGGATGAGAAACGAGGGAGATATGGTGCAAAATGCAAAATATAAAGGAAATTCGAGCAAAATCTCCAAATTTTTAAAAGGTTAACCCCTTTAAAAAATTTAGTAAAAACGAATGGCAAAAAATAAAATATATTTTTTTCAAGTTAGAAAAAATGTCCAACGTCTCTAGAATACTTAAAGGTTAACCCCTTTTAAAATATTTGCTATTTCGAAATGCTAAAATAATAATTTTTTACAAATATAAAAATTTGAGCAAGAACCCCAAATTTTTAAAGGTTTTCGTGCCCAACTTGCGCGGTTTCGCAATTTTTGTCATATCTCCCTCGTTAGTCATCTGATTGACCTCACTCTGATTGCAACGAGAAGATAACTTGTAGACGTAATAACTTCTATCGGTGAAACTGAGGAAATCGGGGTTTTGGTGAGGTAGATTCGACGTGGAATGCGAGGTATCTGCGCGACGAATTTTTAACGCTTATAGCTCTGTTGTTTCGAAAGGGTAAACGTGCAATCCGACGGACACAGCCAGCATGTAGTCGTAGCCCTCTGAGTTAGCTTCGCAACGATGCAAAAATGGGGTCAAATGGATGAGAAACGAGGGAGATATGGTGCAAAATGCAGACGCCTACCGGAAAGGCGAAAGGTTTTCGGGCCCAACTTGCGCGGTTTCCCGATTTTGGTCATATCTCCCTCGTTAGTCATCTGATTGACCCCGTTCTGATTGCAACAAGAAGCTAACTCGCAGACGTAACAACTTCTATCGGTGAAACCTATGAAATCGGGCTTTTGGTGAGGTAGATTTGACGTGGAACGTGAGGCATCGACGTGATGAATTAAAGCGCTTCTAGCAGTGCTGTTTCGAAAGGGTAAACGCGCAATCCGACGGACACATCCAGCATGTAGTCGTAGCCCTCTGAGTTAGCTTTGCATCGATGCAAAAATGGGGTCAAATGGATGAGAAACGAGGGAGATATGGTGCAAAATGCAAAATATAAAAAATTGAGCAAAATCTCCAAATTTTTAAAGGTTAACCCCTTTAAAAAAGTAGTAAAACGAATGTAAAAATAAAATATATTTTTTTCAAGTTAGAAAAAATGTCCAACGTCTCTAGAATACTTAAAGGTTAACCCCTTTAAAATATTTGCTATTTCGAATGCTAAAATAATAATTTTTTTCAAATATAAAAATTGAGCAAAATCTCCAAATTTTTAAAGGTTTTCGGGCCCAACTTGCGCGGTTTCCCGATTTTGGTCATATCTCCCTCGTTAGTCATCTGATTGACCCCGTTCTGACTGCAACGCGAAGCTAACTCGATGACATAACAACTTCTATCGGTGAAACCGAGGAAATCGGGCTTTTGGTGAGGTAGATTCGACGTGGAACGCGAGGCATCTGCGCGATGAATTATAGCGCTTCTAGCTGTGTTGTTTCGAAAGGGTAAACGCGCAAGCCGACGGACACAACCAGCATGTAGTCGTAGCCCTCTGAGTTAGCTTCGCAACGATGCAAAAACGGGGTCAAATGGATGAGAAACGAGGGAGATATGGTGCAAAATGCAGACGCCTACCGGAAAGGCGAAAGGTTTTCGGGCCCAACTTGCGCGGTTTCCCGATTTTGGTCATATCTCCCTCGTTAGTCATCTGATTGACCCCGTTCTGATTGCAACGAGAAGCTAACTCGTAGACGTAACAACTTCTATCGGTGAAACCGAGGAAATCGGGCTTTTGGTGAGGTAGATTTGACGTGGAACGCGAGGCATCTGCGCGACGAATTATAGCGCTTCTAGCTGTGCTGTTTCGAAAGGGTAAACACGCAATCCGACAGACACTACCAACATGTAGTCGTAGCCCTTTCAGTAAGCTTTGCAACGATGCAAAAATATGGTTAAATGGATGAGAAACGAGGGGGATATGGTGCAAAATACAAAATATAAAAAATTGAGCAAAATCTCCAAATTTTTAATGGTGGTTCCCCTTTAAAAAATTAGTAAAACGAATGTAAAAATAAAATATATTTTTTTCAAGTTAGAAAAAATGTCCAACGTCTCTAGAATACTTAAAGGTTAACCCCTTTAAAATATTTGCTATTTCGAATGCTAAAATAATAATTTTTTTCAAATATAAAAAATTGAGCAAAATCTCCAAATTTTTAAAGGTTTTCGGGCCCAACTTGCGCGGTTTCACGATTTTGGTCATATCTCCCTCGTTAGTCATCTGATTGACCCCGTTCTGACTGCAACGCGAAGCTAACTCGAAGACATAACAAGTTCTATCGGTGAAACCGAGGAAATCGGGCTTTTGGTGAGGTAGATTCGACGTGGAACGCGAGGCATCTGCGCGATGAATTATAGTACTTCTAGCTGTGCAGTTTCGAAAGGGTAAACGCGCAATCGACGGACACAACCAACATGTAGTCGTAGCCCTCTGAGTTAGCTTCGCAACGATGCAAAAACGGGGTCAAATGGATGAGAAACGAGGGAGATATGGTGCAAAATGCAGACGCCTACCGGAAAGGCGAAAGGTTTTCGGGCCCAACTTGCGCGGTTTCCCGATTTTGGTCATATCTCCCTCGTTAGTCATCTGATTGACCCCGTTCTGATTGCAACGAGAAGCTAACTCGTAGACGTAACAACTTCTATCGGTGAAACCGAGGAAATCGGGCTTTTGGTGAGGTAGATTTGACGTGGAACGCGAGGCATCTACGCGATGAATTATAGCGCTTCTAGCTGTGCTGTTTCGAAAGGGTAAACGCGCAATCCGACGGACACAGCCAGCATGTAGTCGTAGCCCTTTGAGTTAGCTTCGCAACGATGCAAAAACGGGGTCAAATGGATGAGAAACGAGGGAGATATGGTGCAAAATGCAGACGCCTACCGAAAGGCGAAAGGTTTTCGGGCCCAACTTGCGCGGTTTCCCGATTTTGGTCATATCTCCCTCGTTAGTCATTCGATTGACTGACCCGTTCGATTGCAAAAGAGAAGCTAACTCGAGACATAACAACTTATGCATCGGTGAAACCGATGAAATGAGGCTTTGGAGAGGTAGATTTGACGTGGAACGAGAAGATCTACGAGAATAGAAAATATTTAATTTTAGCGTTCGTTTTACTAATTTTTAAAGGTTAACCACTTTAAAAAATTAGTAAAACGAATGCAAAAATAAAATATATTTTTTCAAGTTAGAAAAAAATGTCCAACGTCTCTAGAATACTTAAAGGTTAACCCCTTTAAAATATTTGCTATTTCGAATGCTAAAATAATAATTTTTTTCAAATATAAAAAATTGAGCAAAATCTCCAAATTTTTAAAGGTTTTCGGGCCCAACTTGCGCGGTTTCCCGATTTTGGTCATATCTCCCTCGTTAGTCATCTGATTGACCCCGTTCTGATTGCAACGAGAAGCTAACTCGTAGACGTAACAACTTCTATCGGTGAAACCGAGGAAATCGGGCTTTTGGTGAGGTAGATTTGATGTGGAACGCGAGGCATCTGCGCGATGAATTATAGCGCTTCTAGCTGTGTTGTTTCGAAAGGGTAAACGCGCAATCCGACGGACACAGCCAGCATGTAGTCGTAGCCCTCTGAGTTAGCTTTGCAACGATGCAAAAACGGGGTCAAATGGATGAGAAACGAGGGAGATATGGTGCAAAATGAATAATTGCGAAACCCTACCGGAAAGGCGTAAAGGTTTTCGGGCCCAACTTGCGCGGTTTCCCGATTTTGGTCATATCTCCCTCGTTAGTCATCTCGATTGACCCCGTTCCGATTGCAACGAGAGCTAACTCGTAGACGTAACAACTTCTATCGGTGAAACCGAGGAAATCGGGCTTTTGGTGAGGTAGATTTGACGTGGAACGCGAGGCATCTGCGCGATGAATTATAGCGCTTCTAGGCGTGTTGTTTCGAAAAGGGTAAATGCGCAATCCGCAGACACAGCCAGCATGTTGTCGTAGCCCTTTGAGTTAGCTTCGCAACGATGCAAAAACGGGGTCAAATGGATGAGAAACGAGGGAGATATGGTGCAAAATGCAAAATATAAAAAATTGAGCAAAATCGCCAAAATTTTAAAGTCGTTCCTTTAAAAAATTAGTAAAACGAATGCAAAAATAAAATATATTTTTTTTCAAGTTAGAAAAATGTCCAACGTCTCTAGAATACTTAAAGGTTAACTCCGTTAAAATATTTGCTATTTCGAATGCTAAAATAAATAAAAAAATTCAAATATAAAAAATTGAGCAAAATCTCCTAAATTTTAAAGGTTTTCGGGCCCAACTTGCGCGGTTTCGCGATTTTGGTCATATCTCCCTCGTTAGTCATCTGATTGACCCCGTTCTGACTGCAACGCGAAGCTAACTCGCAGAACGTAACAACTTCTATCGGTGAAACCATGGAAATCGGGCTTTTGGTGAGGTAGATTCGACGTGGAACGCGAGGCATCTGCACGACGAATTATAGCGCTTCTAGTTGTGCTGTTTCGAAAGGGTAAACGTGCAATCCGACGGACACAGCCAAGCATGTAGTCGTAGCCCTCTGAGTTAGCTTCGCAACGATGCAAAAAGGGGTCAAATGGATGAGAAACGAGGGAGATATGGTGCAAAATGCAGACGCCTACTAGAAAGGCAAAAGGTTTTCGGGCCCAACTTGCGCGGTTTCCCGATTTTGGTCATATCTCCCTCGTTAGTCATCTGATTGACCCCGTTCTGATTGCAACGAGAAGCTAACTCGTAGACGTAACAACTTCTATCGGTGAAACCGAGGAAATCGGGCTTTTGGTGAGGTAGATTCGACGTGGAACGCGAGGCATCTGCGCGATGAATTATAGCGCTTCTAGCTGTGCTGTTTCGAAAGGGTAAACGCGCAATCCGACGGACACATCCAGCATGTAGTCGTAGCCCTCTGAGTTAGCTTTGCAACGATGCAAAACGGGGTCAAATGGATGAGAAACGAGGGAGATATGGTGCAAAATGCAAAATATAAAAAATTGAGCAAAATCTCCAAATTTTTAAAGGTTAACCCCCCTTTAAAAAATTAGTAAAACGAATGTAAAAATAAAATATATATTTTTCAAGTTAAAAAAATGTCCAACGTCTTTAGAATACTTAAAGGTTAACCCCTTTATAATATTTTCTATTTTGAATGCTAAAATAATAATTTTTTTCAAATATAAAAAATTGAGCAAAATCTCCAAATTTTTAAAGGTTTTCGGGCCCAACTTGCGCGGTTTCCCGATTTTGGTCATATCTCCCTCGTTAGTCATCTGAATGACCCCGTTCTGATTGCAACGCGAAGCTTACTCGTAGACGTAACAACTTCTATCGGTGAAACTGAGGAAATCGGGCTTTTGGTGAGGTAGATTTGACATGTAACACGAGGCATCTGTGCGACGAATTATTGCGCTTCTAGCTGTGCTGTTTCGAAAGGGTAAACGCGCAATCCGACGGACACAACTAGCATGTAGTCGTAGCCCTCTGAGTTAGCTTTGCAACGATGCAAAAATGGGGTCAAATGGATGAGAAACGAGGGAGATATGGTGGAAAATGCAAAATATAAAAAATTGAGCAAAATCTCCAAATTTTTAAAGGTTAACCTAACCCCCTTTAAAAAATTAGTAAAACGATTATAAAAATAAAATATATTTTTTCAAGTTAGAAAAAATGTCCAACGTCTCTAGAATACTTAAAGGTTAACTCCTTTAAAATATTTGCTATTTCGAATGCTAAAATAATAATATTTTTCAAATATAAAAAATTGAGCAAAATCTCCAAATTTTTAAAGGTTTTCGG
>JAPVEC010000027.1:59331-88231 GCA_028984105.1 Lavandula angustifolia | reverse complement strand
GTTACTACTTAGGCATATTACAAGCGGCTTTTGACTTAGGCGGCTATTTGATCATTACCTATATATGTCATCCTATCTTAACCGCACATCTCATAAAGCAAGTTTAAATTCAACCATAGATCGATAATCTGTCCATCTTCTTCTTAGATATAAATATTCGATCGTATCTTTGAAACCGCCATTAGCATACTTAAATCTTTTCAACTTCGAAAAATCCAAGATCTCTCTAGCAACCCTACTTGCAAATCCTTTTATAAACACTCAGATTTTTCATTGGTATGATTGTATATACGTTATAGTTTTATTCTATTATTTGTTCAAAGCATCGTCGTAATAACTACTTTATCAAACTCGATCTCGACAACATTTATTGTAATAGATATAATGGCGGATACGGAGCCTCTCATGAATCGTCCCTAAAGACATGCAAGAGATCCTTGACAAAGACCGTGTCTGGTGCGAACCAGTCATGGAATTTGATGCATGCGAGCTGGAGTATATGGAAGAGATATTCGTGGCCCTTCGTGAATCTGGATTGGAGGCGTTTCTCTCCAAGAAGCCCACCTTTTTTCCTCCCAAGGCAAGTCGCTGAACTTTACCTCAACTCTGACTCAGTAGCGGGCGATATCATCGGAACATTCACCGTTCACACAATCAGTGAGACTGCCATAAGGATAAAGAAGATGTCAGTGAGGGAAGCACTGAAGAGGAGCTTCAACCTACCCTCGAAAGGAGTCAGCACCGTCGAGTATCTGGACGATCGGGTGGATGACTACCTTTCAGTCTTCTGCAGGAAGCCCACGGCCTTCAGAGCGGCCTTCCCAAAGAAAGCCATGCTGCCTCAGTACAGGGCACTGGCTTACATAGTCACTCAACTGCTGACGAGCCAAGCCGGCTCTTTCGATCAGGTATCTAGGCCAAAGATTCAACTGATGATGGCGATACATGATCGTGCCCGGATTAACTGGATCGAATTCTTCCTCCGAGAATTCATGGTCCAGTGCCAAGTTTGACAAAGCCTCATTCATGCTGGCGCTAAAGGAAAATTACTGTATGGGCTCAAGCTCTCAGTAATAATTGAAGATTTCTGCAGCGATGACCAGATCACCTTCCACGACAAGACTTATTTCAATGTGAAAAAGGTCAAGTTCCAGAACCGCACCGCAGCACTTCAGTAAATAGGGTCAGGACCCTCAGCTCAGCAGACACCGCCTCAGAAGGCCGCGCCCATGAAGAAGCGGTCTCCTCAAGCAAAATCTCCTAAGGCACCGACCAAACGTCTGAAGAAAACATTCACTGACGTGCCTACTGAATCAGAGGCGACTGCTGAAGTTCCTAAGATCCCTACTGAACAGACACAACCACTGCAGGTTGGTTGATGAATCCGAGTCCTCCGAAAAGACTTCACTCGGTGGAGAAGGCCATCTCCAGCGAACAAGCACAAGAAGTGGACCAAGGGGTTCGGACGAAGAGGTCCAGTGGTGATTTGGAGACTCACGGGCCAGTCCCCCTTGACATCCCTCCACTCGGCGGTTGCCATCTGGCCGAGAAACGAGGCGTCCGCCATAGACATTGAAGATTCGAAACGGCGTCCGAACGAGGAATTGATCGGAATGGAAGCTTCAGCTCTCCGATCTCAAGCATTCCGAGAGATTACTGAACTCATACCGAAGATTACTAGCCATACTGATCTGGTATCTCTTGCCAAGCAGGCCAGGCTCCACATGCTCCTAAGGTTTCAGGAGTGGCATCCTCGGCTCCGCCTCATCCTACACTACTCTCTGCGACCGGCTACATAAGGAGGAGCGAGTTCTTAAGGCGGCAAAATAGGCTACTCCCAGCCTGCTGACCTTGGAACCTTTGATGATCTGAGGGCCGCAATATTGGCCCTGCTGAATGATAGACATCAAGCAACTGGCTCTGCCCCCTCAGATGAGTCTGACCATGACGGTCAGGGACCCACCCCATGATTCGAAGGCCACGAGAAGCTTCGATGAGGAAACTCACCGGGACGAGGATACAACTACTCAACCGGACCTACCACTACGTATCCTTGCTCCCGTGAAGTCGGCGGCTAGTACTTCGTCCTCGGCCAAAGCCTCGCTCGGCTCTTGCTTGAAGTCGACCTACAGTAGCGCCCGGCCCAGGAGGCCGACGCTCAAAGTCGGTGGCAAAGGCTCTCCGGGCCAAGGCACTCAAAATCGTGTCCTTGCCAGTAGTCCACAAGACATGGAAGCATCTTGCTCGGGCCACTAGTGCGAGCTTCGGGGCCGTGCAGAAGTCATTGTCAAAATCGGTCGCCCACGATGTCTCCTCCATCGTATCAAACGCCTTGGCCCAAGTAGAAAGGCGACTTTGAAGAACGGCTCGGACTATTCCGGGAGGGACAGAGCTAAACTACTTGCTTGAATTCAAGGCCTCTCGGTCCCTTCATACGGAGTCGGTCTCCACCTTATCTCGGGCCAATGAGCTCCGTCTCACATCTATTCGGAAGGCTCGGAGAATTCGGTCGGTCTCGAAGCTGAATGAGTTCAAGGCTGCAGCGAGACACTTCTCACCGTAAATACAAAGATGAACCGATTAATGAGAAGAATGAGCCGCACGAGGAGCCGAACAAGATCCACACTCGACTTGATGAGTTGTCGGCATCCTACAAAAGCCTAAACACTAAGGTAACTTGTTCCTAACCTGGCTCAATTTGCTGATGCCAAAAAGGGGGAAAAGAATAAGAAGCTCGAAAAGGAAAAGACACTGAAAAGCACCATCAAGCAAGGGGGAAGAGAAAACCCCGAAGGCTCGGGAACGAGGCACCAAAGTCTTCAAGGAAGACAAGGTCGATGGGCTGGAGCAAGCACTCGAACCGACCGGGTGAGGCCCGTGGTGTCTCTATTGGAATCTCGGGGGGGCCGGCCCAAGTGGCTCATGAACCGAACACAAGCAACTCGAGGCAACTCGGACCCGTTGGATATGGTCAAAGAAATTGCTGAGTATGCTTGAGGAGGATGAGTACGAAGAGGAAGAGGCACCTCTCCCACCTCCGGTGAAGGCAACGGCAAGAAAGCCTTGAAACTCCCGACCCCTCCCTCGAAGAAACGAAGAGATATATAAGTAAGGAGGAGGCGGCTCGGATCGCGGTGATGAAAAGCTAGCCGGGGGAGATAGCGAGAAGATGAAGCGGCGAATAAGCCTTAAGGCCAAAACCACAACCGCCAAAACTAAGGCTCCTGCTCATGGAGGAAAGAAGAAAGCTCTCGCTAGGCTGCCTCCCGAAAAATGGTACTTCGGGATGATGAAGACGGGGAGCGAGCGGCAACAACGAAAAAAGTGCCGAGAAGCGGGGGTACATCTAAAGACAAATCTAGTACCCCTGCTGACTCAGAAGAACAGTCGTCTCAGAAGCTCTCATACACAAGATCAAAAGAACAAGATGCTGAGATCGAGGCCATCTTTGCTCAGATGAATCGGTATCTTTACAGAGGAGAAGAGGCGAGACAGATAGAAGTTGCCAGACATAGGATTCATATGGCAGACTTAGAGGCACTCAGAATCCGCACTGAACAAGAGGTCAGGCTGAGAGTACCTTCCAAAGCTGATATTCCATACAAATACAGAAGGTTCAGGAAGCCAACGGACATGAAGATTCAGAGATGGCCCAGGGCGGATGAGTGGATTCCTGCTCAGTTCACTCAGAGATGGGAATCACAGAAAATAGAATTCATCAAGAGAAATTATTTTTGGAATTTCTGGTCAGATAAGACAAAGGCTGATGCCTACGTGGAATGGATGATGATCACTGAACCGGACTTATATCCCTACATGGAAAATGCTGTAAGAGCAAACATTGAAGTCAAGGTTCCTGAACCCAGAATTCTACCACCACCAAGAAGACTTGATGATTCTATTCACTTTGGAGTGATAGAGAAGGAAGTGAAGGATGTTGCTGCACACAAAGGACTTGAAGAGGATGAGCCAGCAGACTTCGCTGAGTATCTGAAGCTGAGGAAGTACACCTACAGAATGTATGGACTGCCCCTTCCCGAGACTCAATCGCAAAATTTCATGGACAAGATCAAGCAGTACAAGCATTCATAGTTCTTAGACTTTTCTTGTACTTTCCTAGCTTAGCAAGAGATGTATATCATCTTGAACTTTCTTTATCCGATATACATATCTCTTTCTTTGGCTTTGACAATACCTTATTGTCTCTATAAGCCATGTTACGTTTTTTATGCTTAACACTCGAGAATCATCAAGTGATTCTTGACACACACTCACTTGTTGATCTTTTGTCGGTAGGCTGCTGAGATTACGTTAGACTAGCCGATATGTTATAGAGGGAAATTGTTTCCTTGTAATAAGGGAAATTGTTAAGACAGGGTTATGCTTAATCTTTTTATTCTGACTCCCTGCTCTGCTCCCTTCAGTAGTCTAGAACTTGCAGAACAACTCCACTGATTCTTCTTGTAATATTGTAAGGAGCTCTGTTTTAGTATAAGTTTAGTGCTTTGATAGCATAGATAGTGTTAGATTTTTTTTGATAGTGTTAGGTTTTGGCATCATCAAATAGGGGGAAATTGTTGGGTGACGATTCAGTCCTCAGCACGGTTTTACATAGTGGGAAATGATTCTATCTTCCGTACTGAAATGCACTCAGTAGGCATATACCCTGAGTGATCCCATGAAGATTTGAAGATCCCAAAACCCTATCTGATTGGTGAACCATTCCTTTGTAATTGTTTTTGTCTTTGAGGATTCAGACTCAGTAGACACTCTGCACTGGTTCATGCGGTCAGTAGATTATCAGCCTCAGCACCGGATGTAGAAGACTCAGTATGTAAACTGGACTCAGCAGGAGTAGTTCACTGAACTAAGAGCTGACCTTCAGTAGAGTAAATTCAGTACTCTCTACAGGATCAGACTCAGTAACGGCAGACAATCTTCTGAACTGTCAGATCTTTTGAACAACAATTAGCATAGTCAAATACGACGAAGAGAGAAGTCAGCTTCATAATGCCTCGAAGTCTGTTCTGTCTCAACTACTCTGCAAAACCTCGGCAAATGACAAGCCGACACCTGTCCTTACCTGCTAAAGCTGCAAGTCAACAACTTTCTGAAAAAGGAGGGAAAGGACACTGTCACCTTTTTTCAAAAGAGTCGTTAGCTACCAAAAGAGTGAGATAAAGGGATCATCGTCTCCAACGGATCTTTCCTAATCTCTTCTCTATAAATAGAGGGATGATTCAAGTTTTTTCATACATGCAGAGAGCCAAAAAGCAACGAACGAGCCAACACACTCTCGAGCAAGAAAACGGAAAACGAGCAAAAACAGAATATCGCATAAGTCTTCCGCAAGAACTTAAAGAACATTCTCCGGCGAAAGACTACCTTCTAGCTCTTAGGGAACCAAGCTAAACAGATATAAAAGCCTCTAGTATCCAAATCGACGATACACGAACTCAAAGCTACAACTCAGCTGTTCGTCGATCTAGAAGCCACTTTCTCGTTCCCTATCCCTCTAACCCTAAGCTCAACTGAATTTATCCATAGCTTAGACGAAGGGGTTCACCTTTGAACCTTATCCTTATTGTAAAAGGACCCCTTCATAGTTGGAGAAGTTTGTCAAACACTTTAGTTTGATACCCGTTGTAAACTGAGACTTGCTCAGTATAAAATCCAAGACGCGGCTTTGTCCTGTGTACAAGCTGACTGAGACTAACTCAGGATAATAAATAGCCTCCTGACCTTTCGGGACAGTGGACGTAGGATCGTGTGATATCCGAACAACTTTAAAAATCTCTGTGTCTCTTATTTACTGTTGGATTGATTTTAACTGTTCATACTGAATATCATATCTTTAAAATCATTCAACTAAGTTTCAGTATATTTATCTGATTCACTCTTCTGAACTGAAACTGTTTTTAAGAAAACGTGTTTCCACTCAACTGATTTGGGCCTACACATTTCCGCACCACTGAACTCCATCTGAAGATACTGAATTCTGACTTAGTCAGCTAGCAGATCTCAAAAGAGTCAGTACCGCTTTGCCTTAACACGATTCAGAACAGCTATTTGGTTTGCTGAACTCTTTCAGTACGGCACACTCTTGAACGGGACTGTTCGTGTTACAAGTTGAGAAATAGGTTTTAGGTGTATTCACCCCCCCCCCTCTACACCTAAACATGCTCTCGGGACCAACATGACCAAAATCGGGAAACCGCGCAAGTTGGGCCCGAAAACCCTACGCCTTCCTGATAGGCGTCTGCTTTTAGCACCATATCTCCCTCGTTTCTCATCCATTTGACCCCGTTTTGCTGTCGTTGCGAAGCTAACTCAGAGGGCTACGACTATATGCTGACTTTTTCCATAGAATTGTACGTTTACCCTTTCGAAACAACACAGCTAAAAGTATTATGATTCGTCGCGCAGATGCCTCGCGTTCCTCATCAAATCTACCTCACCAACAGCTCGATTTCCTCAGTTTTATCGATATTAGTTGTTACGTCTGCGAGTTGGCTTTGCGTTGCAATCAGAACAGGGTCAATCAGATGACTAATGAGGGTGAAATGACCAAAATCGGGAAACCGCGCAAGTTTGGCCCGAAAACCTTACGCCTTCCCGGTAGGCGTCTGCTTTTAGCACCATATCTCCCTCGTTTCTCATCCATTTGACCCTGTTTTGCTGTCGTTGCGAAGATAACTCAGAGGGATACGACTCCATGCTAGCTTTGTCCATCGGATTGCATGTTTACCCTTTCGAAACAGCACACCTAAAAGCCCTATGATTCATCACGCAGATACCTTGCGTTCCACATCAAATCTCACTAACCAAAAGCTCAATTTCATCAGTTTCACCGATAGAAATTGTTACGTCTATGAGTTATCTTCGCGTTGCAATCAGAACTGGGTTAATCAGATGACTAACGAGGAAGATATGACCAAAATCGAGAAACCGCGCAAGTTGGGCCCAAAAACCTTACGCCTTCCCGGTAGGCGTCAGCTTTTAGCACCATATCTCCCTCGTTTCTCATCAATTTGACCCTGTTTTGCTATCGTTGCGAAGCTAAATCAGAGGGCTACGACTACATGCTAGTTTTGTCCGTCGGATTGCACGTTTACCCCTTCGAAATAGCACAGCTAAAAGTGTTATGATTCATCATGCAGATACCTCACGTTCCTCAATTTCACCGATAGAAATTGTTACGTCTATGATTTAGCTTCGTGTTGCAATCAGAATGGGGTCAATCAGATGAATAACGAGGGAGATATGATAAAAATCGGGAAACCGCGCAAGTTGGGCCCGAAAACCTTACGCCTTCTCGGTAGGCATCTGCTTTTAGCACCATATCTCCCTCGTTTCTCATCATTTTGACCCTGTTTTGTTGTCGTTGCGAAGCTAACTCAGAGAGTTACGATTATATGTTGGCTTTGTCCATCGGATAGCACGTTTACCCTTTCGAAACAACACAACTAAAAGTGCTATAATTCATCGCGCAGATGCCTCGCGTTCCTCATCGAATCTACCTCACCAAAAGCTCGATTTCCTCAATTTTATCGATAGAAGTTGTTACATTTACGAGTTGGCTTCACGTTGCAATTAGAACGGGGTCAATCAGATGACTAACGAGGGAGAAATGACCAAAATCGGGAAACCGCGCAAGTTGGGCCCGAAAACCTTACGCCTTCCCAGTAGGCGTTTGCTTTTAGCACCATATCTCCCTCGTTTCTCATCTATTTCACCATGTTTTGCTATCGTTGCGAAGCTAACTAAGAGGGCTATGACTACATGGTGGCTTTGTCCGTCGCATTGCACGTTTACCCTTTGGAAATAGCACAGGTAAAAGCATTATGATTCATCACGCAGATATCTCGCGTTCCACATCAAATCTACCTAACCAAAAGCTTGATTTCCTCAGTTTCACTGATAGAAATTTTTACGTCTACGAGTTAGCTTCGCGTTGCAATTAGAATGGGGTCAATCAGATGACTAACGAGGGAGATATGACCAAAATTGGGAAACCGCGCCTTCCCGGTAGGCGTCTACTTTTTGCACCATATCTCCCTCGTTTCTCATCCATTTGACCCCATTTTACTGTCGTTGCGAAGCTAATTCAGAGGGATACGACTATATGCTGACTTTGTCCGTCGAATTGCATGTTTACCCTTTTGAAACAATGCAGCTAAAAGCGCTATGATTCATCGTGCAGATGCTTCGCGTTCCTCATCGAATCTACCTCACCAAAAGCTCGATTTCCTCAGTTTTATTGATAGAAGTTGTTACGTCTGCGAGTTGGCTTCGCGTTGCAATTAGAACAGGGTCAATCAGATGACTAACGAGGGAGAAATGACCAAAATTGTAAAACCGCACAAGTTGGGCCCGAAAACCTTACGCCTTCGCGGTAGGCGTCTGCTTTTAGCACCATATCTCCCTCGTTTCTCATCCATTTGACACTATTTTGCTGTTGTTGTGAAGCAAAGTCAGAGGGCTACGGCTACATGCTGGCTTTGTCCATCGGATTGCACGTTTACCCTTTTGAAACAGCACAACTAAAAGTGTTATGATTCATCACGTAGATACCTCGCGTTCCACATCAAATATAACTAACCAAAAGCTCGATTTCCTCAGTTTCACCGATAGAAATTGTTACGTCTACGTGTTAGCTTCGCGTTGCAATCAGAATGGGGTCAATCAGATGACTAACGAGGGAGATATGATCAAAATCGGGAAACCGCGCAAGTTGGGCCCGAAAACCTTACGCCTTCCCGGTAGGCGTCTGTTTTTAGCACCATATCTCCTTCGTTTCTCATCCATTTGTCCCCATTTTGCTATCGTTGCGAAACTAACTCAGAGGGCTACGACTACATGCTGGCTTTGTCCGTCGGATTGCACGTTTACCCTTTCGAAACAGCACAACTAAAAGTGCTATAATTCGTCGCGCAGATGCCTCGTGTTCCTCATCGAATCTACCTCACCAAAAGCTCAATTTCCTCAGTTTTATCAATAGAAGTTGTTACATTTGCGAGTTGGCTTCACGTTGCAATCAGAACGGGGTCAATCAGATGACTAACGAGGGAGAAATGACCAAAATCGGGAAACCGCGCAAGTTGGGCCCGAAAACCTTACGCCTTCCCGGTAGGCGTCTGCTTTTAGCACCATATCTCCCTCGTTTCTCATCTATTTCACCATGTTTTGCTATTGTTGCGAAGCTAACTAAGAGGGCTACAACTACATGGTGGCTTTGTCCGTCGTATTGCACGTTTACCCTTTGGAAATAGCACAGGTAAAAGCGTTATGATTCATCACGCAGATATCTCGCGTTCCACATCAAATCTACCTAACCAAAAGCCCAATTTCCTCAGTTTCACTGATAGAAATTATTACGTCTACGAGTTAGCTTTGCGTTGCAATTAGAATGGTGTCAATCAGATGACTAACGAGGGAGATATGACCAAAATTGGGAAACCGCACAAGTTGGGCCCGAAAACCCTACGCCTTCCCGGTAGGCGTCTGCTTTTTGCACCATATCTCCCTCGTTTCTCATCCATTTGACCCCATTTTACTGTCATTGCGAAGCTAATTCAGAGGGATACAACTATATGCTGACTTTGTCCGTCGAATTGCATGTTTACCCTTTTGAAACAACGCAGCTAAAAGTGTTATGATTCGTCGTGCAGATGCTTCGCGTTCCTCATCAAATCTACCTCACCAAAAGCTCGATTTCCTCAGTTTTATCGATAGAAGTTGTTATGTCTACGAGTTGGCTTCGCGTTGTAATTAGAACAGGGTCAATCAGATGACTAACGAGGGAGAAATGACCAAAATTGGGAAACCGCACAAGTTGGGCCCGAAAACCTTACGCCTTCGCGGTAGGCGTCTGCTTTTAGCACCATATCTCCCTCATTTCTCATCCATTTGACCCTATTTTTCTGTTGTTGTGAAGCAAAGTCAGAGGGCTACGACTACATGCTGGCTTTGTCCGTCGGATTGCTCGTTTACCCTTTCGAAACAGCACAGCTAAAAGTGTTATGATTCATCACGTAGATACCTCGCCTTCCACATCAAATATAACTAACCAAAAGCTCGATTTCCTCAATTTCACCGATAGAAATTGTTACGTCTACGAGTTAGCTTCGCGTTGCAATCAGAATGGGGTCAATCAGATGACTAACGAGGGAGATATGATCAAAATCGGGAAACCGCGCAAGTTGGGCCAGAAAACCTTATGCCTTCTCGGTAGGCGTATGGTTTTAGCACCATATCTCCCTCGTTTCTCATCCATTTGACCCCGTTTTGTTGTCGTTGCGAAGCTAACTCAAAGGGCTACGACTACATGCTGGCTTTGTCCGTCGGATTGCACGTTTACCCTTTCGAAACAGCACAGCTAAAAGCATTATGATTCGTCGCACAGATGCCTCGCGTTCCTCATCAAATCTACCTCACCAAAAACTCGATTTCCTCAGTTTTAACGACAGAAGTTGTTACGTCTGCGAGTTAGATTCGCGTTGCAATCAGAACGTGGTCAATCACATGACTAACGAGGGAGATATGACCAAAATCGGGAAACCGCGCAAGTTGGGCCCGAAAACCTTACGCCTTCCCGATAGGCGTCTGCTTTTACCACCATATCAACCTCGTTTCTCATCCATTTGACCCCATTTTCCTGTCATTACGAAGCTAACTCAGAGGGCTACGACTACATGTTGGCTATGTCCATCGGATTGCACGTTTACCCTTTCAAAATAGCACAGCTAAAAGCGCTATGTTTCGTCGCGCAGATGCCTCGTGTTCCTCATCGAATCTACCGCACCAAAAGCCCGATTTCCTCAGTTTCACTTATAGAAGTTGTTATGTATGCGAGTTAGCTTCTCGTTACAATCAGAACGGGGTCAATCAGATGACTGACGAGGGAGATATGACCAAAATCGGGAAACCGCACAATTTAGGCCCGAAAACCTTACGCCTTCCCGGTAGGCGTCTGCTTTTAGCACCATATCTCCATCATTTCTCATCCATTTGACCCCATTTTACTATCATTGCGAAGCTAACTCAGAGGGCTACGACTACATGTTGCCTTTGTCCGTCGGATTCCACATTTACCCTTTCAAAACAGCACAACTAAAAGCGCTATGATTCATCGCGCAGATGCCTCGCGTTCCTCGTCGAATCTACCTCACCAAAAGCTCGATTTCGTCAGTTTCACTGATTGAAGTTGTTACGTCTGCGAGTTTGCTTCGCGTTGCAATCAGAACTGGGACAATCAAATGACTAACGAGGGAGATATGTCCAAAATCGGGAAACCGCGCAAGTTGGGCCCGAAAACGTTACGCCTTCCCGGTAGGCGTCTGCTTTTAGAACCATATCTCCCCCATTTCTCATCCATTTGACCCCTTTTTGTTGTCGTTGTGAAGCTAACTCAGAGGGCTACGACTACATGCTGGCTTTCTCCGTCGAATTGCACGTTTACCCTTTCGAAATAGCACAGCTAAAAGCGCTATGATTCGTCACGCAGATACCTCGTGTTCCTCGTCGAATCTACCTCACCAAAAGCTCGATTTCCTCAGTTTTAATGACTGTAGTTGTTACGTCTGTGAGTTAGCTTCGCATTGCAATCAGAACAAGGGAGATATGACCAAAATCAGGAAACCGCGCAAGTTGGGCCCGAAAACCTTACGCCTTCCTGATAGGCGACTGCTTTTAGCACCATATCTCCCTTGTTTCTCATCCATTTGACCCCATTTTGCTATCGTTGCGAAGCTAACTCAAAGAGATACAACTAAATGCTGGCTTTGTCCATCGGATTACACATTTACCCTTTCGAAACAGCACAACTAAAAGCGCCATGATTCATCGCGCAAATGCCTCACGTTCCTCGTCAAATCTACCTCACCAAAAGCTCGATTTCCTCAGTTTTAACGACATAAGTTGTTACGTCTGTGAGTTAGCTTCACGTTGCAATCAGAACGGGGTTAACCAGATGACTAACGAGGGAGATATGACCAAAATCGGGAAACCGCGCAAGTTGGGCCCAAAAACCTTACGCCTTCCCGGTAGGCGTCTGCTTGTAGCACCATATCTCCCTCGTTTCTCTTCCATTTGACCCCATTTTGCTGTCGTTACGAAGCTAACTTAAAGGGCTACGACTACATGCTGGCTTTGTCTGTTGGATTGCACATTTACCCTTTCGAAACAGCACATCTAAAAGTGTTAGGATTCGCGCGCAGATGCCTCGCGTTCCTTATCGTATCAACATCACCAAAAGGTCAATTTCCTCAGTTTCACCAATAGAATTTGTTACGTCTGCGAGTTAGCTTCACGTTGCAATCAGAACAGGGTCAATCAGATGACTAACAAGGGAGATATGACCAAAATCGGGAAACCGCGAGAGTTGGGCCCGAAAACCTTACGCCTTCCTGGTAGGCGTCTGCTTTTAGCACCATATCTCCCTCGTTTCTCACCCATTTGACCCCATTTTACTTTCGTTTCGAAGCTAACTCAGAGGGTTACAACTACATGCTGGCTTTGTCTGTCGGATTGCACGTTTACCCTTTTGAAACAGCACAGCAAAAAGTGCTATGATTCATCGCGCAGATGACTCGCGTTCCTCGTCGAATCTACCTCACCAAAAGCTTTATTTCCTCAGTTTCACAAATATAAGTTGTCACGTCTGTGAGTTAGCTTCGCATTGTAATCAGAACGGGGTCAATCAGATGACTAACGAGGGAGATATGACCAAAATCAGGAAACCGCGCAAGTTGGGCCCGAAAACCTTACGTCTTCCCGGTAGGCATCTGCTTTTAGCACCATATCTCCCTCGTTTCTCATCCATTTGACCCTATTTTGCTGTTGTTACGTAGCTAACTCAGAGGGCTACGACAACATGCTGGCTTTGCCCGTCGGATTACACGTTTGCCCTTTTAAAACAGCATAGCTAAAAGTATTATGATTCGTCGGGAAGATGCCTCGCGTTCCTGATCGAATATACCTCACCAAAATCTTGATTTCCTCAGTTTCACCAATAGAAGTTGTTACGTCTGCGAGTTAGCTTTGCGTTGCAATCAGAACGGGGACTATCAGATGACTAACGAGGGAGATATGACCAAAATCGAGAAACCGCGCAAGTTGGGCCCGAAAACCTTACGCCTTCCCGGTAGGCGACAGCTTTTAGGACCATATCTCCCTCGTTTCTCATCCATTTGACACCATTTTGCTGTCGTTGCGAAGCTAACTCAGAGGGCTACGATATAAGTTTTTACGTCTACGAGTTAGCTTCGCACTGTAATCAGAACGGGGTCAATCAGATGACTAACGAGGGAGATATGACCAAAATCTGGAAACCGCGCAAGTTGGGCCCGAAAACATTACGCCTTCCCTGTGGGCGTCTGCTTTTAGCACCATATCTCCCTCGTTTCTCACCCATTTGACCCTGTTTTGCTGTCGTTACGAAGCTAACTCAGAGGGCTACGACTACATGCTGGTTTTGTCCATCGGATTGCACGTTTACCCTTTCGAAAAAGCACAGCTAAAAGCGTTATGATTCATCGCGCAGATACCTCCCGTTCCACATCAAATCTACCTAACCAAAAGCTCGATTTCCTCAGTTTCATCGATGGAAATTGTTATATCTATGAGTTAGCTTTTGTGTTGCAATCATAACGGGGTCAATCAGATGACTAACGAGGGAGATATGACCAAAATCAAGAAACCGTGCAAGTTGGGCCCGAAAACTGTACGTCTTCCCGGTAGGCATCTGCTTTTAGCGCCATATCTCCCTCGTTTCTCATCCATTTGACCCCATTTTGCTATCGTTGCGAAGCTAACTCAAAGGGCTACGACTACACGCTAGCTTTGTTTGTCAGATTGCACGATTACCCTTTCGAAATAGCACAGCTAAAAGCGCTATAATTCGTCGCGCAGATGCCTCGTGTTCCTCATCGTATCAACATCACCAAAAGGTAGATTTCCTCAGTTTCACCGATAGAATTTGTTACGTCTATGAGTTAGCTTCGCGTTGCAATCAAAACAGGGTCAATCAAATGAATAACGAGGGAGATATGACCAAAATCGGGAAATCGTGAGAGTTGGGCCCGAGACCTTACGCCTTCCTGGTAGGCGTCTGCTTTTAGCACCGTATCTCCCTCATTTCTCATCCATTTGACCCCATTTTACTGTTGTTGCGAAGCTAATTCAGAGTGATACAACTACATGCTGGCTTTGTCCGTCGGATTGCACGTTTACCCTTTCGAAACAGCACAGCTAAAAGCGCTATGATTCGTCGCGCAGATTACTTGCGTTCCTCGCCAAATCTACCTCACCAAAAGCTTAATTTCCTCAGTTTCACCAATATAAGTTGTTACATCTGCGAGTTAACTTCGTGTTGCAATCAGAACGGGGTCAATCAGATGACTAACGAGGGAGATATGACCAAAATCGGGAAACCGCGCAAGTTGGGCCCGAAAACCTTACGTCTTCCCGGTAGGCATCTACTTTTAGCACCATATCTACCTCGTTTCTCATTTATTTGACACCATTTTGCTGTCGTTACGAAGCTAACTCAGAGAGCTATGACTACATGATGTCTTTGTCCGTCGGATTGCACGTTTACCCTTTCAAAACAGCACAGCTAAAAGCGTTATGATTTGTCGCGTAGATGCCTCATGTTGATCGTCAAATCGACCTCACCAAAAGCTTGATTTCCTCAGTTTCACCAATATAAGTGGTTAGGTCTGCGAGTTAGCTACCCTTGAAAAAAAAGGGGGTCAATCGGATGACTAACGAGGGAGATATGACCAAAATCTCGAAACCGCGCAAGTTGGGCCCCGAAAACCTTACGCCCCCCCTCCCAGGCGCCCCCCCCTAGCACCATATCTCCCTCGTTTCTCATCCATTTAACCCCGTTTTTTTTCGTTCGGAAGCTAACTCGGAGGGCTACGACTGCTGGTTTTGTCGTCGATAGCAAGTTTACCCTTTCAAACAAAAAAAACAAAAATTATGATTCATCGCGCGATACCTCGCGTTCCACATCAAATCTACCTAAGCAAAAGCTCGATTTCCTCAGTTTCATCGATGGAAATTATTACGTCTATGAGTTAGCTTTCGCGTTGCAATCAAAATGGGGTCAATCGGATGACTAACGAGGGAGATATGACCAAAATCGGGAACCCGCGCAAGTTGGGCCCGAAAACCCTTACGCCTTCCCCAGATGGCGTGGTGCCCTTCAAAACACCATATCTCCCCCGTTTCTCATCCATTTGACACCATTTTGCTGTCGTTGCAAAGCTAACTCGTAGGGGATACGACTACATGCTGGCTTTGTCCGTCGGATTGAACGTTTACCCTTTCGAAACACCACGGCTAAAAGCGCTATGATCGTCGCTAAGCCCAGATGCCACGCGTTCCTCGTCAAATCGACCTCACCAAAAGCTTGATTTCCTCAGTTTCACCAATATAAGTGGTTAGGTCTGCGAGTTAGCTTCGCACTGTAATCAGAACGGGGTCAATCAGATGACTAACGAGGGAGATATGACCAAAATCGGGGAAACCGCGCAAGTTGGGCCCGAAAACCTTACGCCTTCCCGTAGGCGTACCGCTTTAGCACCATATCTCCTCGTTCCCATTTTCTCATCCATTTAACCCCGTTTTTTGTCGTTTGCGAAGCTAACTCGGGAGGGCTACGACTTCATGCGTGGGTTTTCAGGTCTGTCGGCCGATAGCAAGTTTGCCTTTCGAAAGGGTGCAAGTTTACCCTTTCGAAATAGCACAGCTAAAAGTACTATGATTCATCGCGCAGATACCTCGCGTTCCACATCAAATCTACCTAAGCAAAAGCTCGATTTCCTCAGTTTCATCGATGGAAATTATTACGTCTACGAGTTAGCTTTCGCGTTGCAATCAAAATGGGGTCAATCAGATGACTAACGAGGGAGATATGACCAAAATCGGGAAACCGCGCAAGTTGGGCCCGAAAACCTTACGCCTTCCCGATAGGCGTCGGCTTTTAGCACCATATCTCCCTCGTTTCTCATCCATTTGACACCATTTTGCTGTCGTTGCAAAGCTAACTCAGAGGGATACGACTACATGCTGGCTTTGTCCGTCGGATTGAACGTTTACCCTTTCGAAACACCACAGCTAAAAGCGCTATGATCGTCGCGCAGATGCCACGCGTTCCTCGTCGAATCTACCTCACCAAAAGCTCGATTTCCTCAGTTTTACCGATAGAAGTTGTTACGTCTGCGAGTTAGCTTCGCGATGCAATCAGAACGGGGTCAATCAGATGACTAACGAGGGAGATATGAGCAAAATCAGGAAACCGCGCAAGTTGGGCCCGAAAACCTTACGCCTTCCCGGTAGGCGTCTGCTTTTAGCACCATATCTCCCTCGTTTCTCATCCATTTGACCCCATTTTGCTGTCGTTGCGAAGCTAACTCAGAGGGCTACGACTACATGTTGGCTTTGTCCGTCGGATTGCACGTTTACCCTTTCAAAACAGAACAGCTATAAGCACTATGATTCGTCGCGCAGATGCCTCTTGTTCCTCATCGAATCAACCTAGCCAAAAGCTCGATTTCCTCAGTTTTACAGATAGAAGTTGTTACATCTGTGAGTTAATTTCGCATTGCAATCAGAACGGGGTCAATCAGATGACTAACGAGGGAGATATGACCAAGTTGGGCTCGAAAACCTTACGTCTTCCCGCTAGGCGTCTGCGTTTAGCACCATATCGCCCTCATTTCTCATCTATTTGACCCTGTTTTGCTGTCGTTGCGAAGCTAACTCAGAGGGCTACGACAACATGCTGGCTTTGCCCGTCGGATTGCACTTTTACCCTTTCGAAACAGCATAGCTAAAAGCACTATGATTCGTCGCGCAGATGCCTCACGTTCCTCATCGAATCTACCTCACCAAAAGCTCGATTTCCTCAGTTTCACCGATAGAGAACCGCAAGTTGGGCCCGAAAACCTTACGCCTTCCCGGTAGGCGTCTGCTTTTAGCACCATATCTCCCTCGTTTCTCGTCCATTTGACCCCATTTTACTGTCGTTGCGAAGCTAACTTAAAGAGCTACGACTACATGCTGGCTTTGTCCATTGGATTGCACGTTTACCCTTTCGAAACAGCACAGGTAAAAGTGTTATGATTCGTCATGCAGATGCCTCACGTTCCTTGTCGAATCTACCTCACCAAAAGCTTGATTTCCTCAGTTTCATCGATAGAAGTTGTTACGTCTGCGAGTTAGCTTCGCGTTGCAATCAGAACGGGGTTAATCAGATTACTAACGAGGGAGATATGACCAAAATCGGGAAACCGCGCAAGTTGGGCCCGAAATGCTTACGCCTTCCCAGTAGGCGTCTGCTTTTAGCACAATATCTCCCTCGTTTCTCATCCATTTGACCCCGTTTGGCTGTCATTGCGAAGCTAACTGAGAGGGCTACGACTACATGCTGGCTTTGTCCGTCGGATTGCACGTTTACCCTTTTGAAGCAGCACAGCTAAACGCACTATGATTCATCGCGCATAAGCCTCACGTTCCTCATCAAATCTACCTCAACAAAACCTCGATTTCCTCAGTTTCACAGATAGAAGTTGCTACGTATGCGAGTTAGCTTCACGTTGCAATCAGAACGGGGTCAATCAGATGACTAACGAGGGAGATATGACCAAAATCGGGAAACCGCGCAAGTTGTGCTCGAAAACCTTACGCCTTCCCGGTAGGCGTCTGCTTTTAGCCCCATATCTCCCTCGTTTCTCATCCATTTGACCCTGTTTTACTATCGTTGCGAAGCTAACTCAGAGGGCTACGACTACATGCTGTCTTTGTCCGTCGGATTGCATGTTTACCCTTTCAAAACAGCACAGCTAAAAGCTCTATGAGTCATCGCGCAGATGCCTCGAGTTCCTCGTCGAATCTACCTCACCAAAAGCTTGATTTCCTTAGTTTCACTGATAGAAGTTGTTACGTTTGTGAGTTAGCTTTGCGTTGCAATCAGAACGGGGTCAATCAGATGACTAACGAGGGAGATATGACCAAAATCGGGAAACCGCGCAAGTTGGGCCCGAAAACCTTACGCCTTCCCGGTAGGCGTCTGTTTTTAGCACCATATCTCCTTCGTTTCTCTTCCATTTGTCCCCATTTTGCTATCGTTGCGAAACTAACTCAGAGGGCTACGACTACATGCTGGCTTTGTCCGTCAGATTGCACGTTTACCCTTTCGAAACAGCACAACTAAAAGCACTATGATTCGTCGCGCAGATGCCTCACGTTCCACGTCGAATCTACCTCACCAAAAGCTCGATTTCCTCAATTTCACCGATAGAAGTTGTTACGTCTGCGAGTCAGCTTCGTGCTGCAATCATAACGGGGTCAATCAGATGCTCGAAAAAAATATATTATTTTGCCACTCGAATTGCAATTTTTTTAAAGGGGTTAACCTTCAAATTTTGGAGATTTTCAACACTTTTCCATACTCGAAAAAACATATATTATTTTGCCAGTCGAATTGCAATTTTTTTAAAGGGGTTAACCTTCAAATTTTGGAGATTTTCAACACTTTTCCATATTCGAAAAAATATATATTATTTTGCCACTCTAATTGCAATTTTTTTAAAGGGGTTAACCTTCAAATGTTGGAGATTTTCAACACTTTTCCATACTCGAAAAAAAAAATATTATTTTGCCACTCTAGTTGCAATTTTTTTAAAGGGGTTAACCTTCAAGTTTTTGACATTTTCACTACGTTTTCATGCTCGAAAAAAAAATATTATTTTGTCACTCGAATTGCAATTTTTTAAAGGGTTTAACCTTTAGATTTTGGAGATTTTCAAAACTTTTTTATACTCGAAAAAAAAATATAATTTTGCCACTCGAATTGCAATTTTTTTAAATGGGTTAACCTTCACATTTTGGAGATTTTCAACACTTTTCCATACTCGAAAAAAAATATATTATTTTGCCACTCGAATAGCAATTTTTTTAAAGGGTTTAACCTTTAGATTGTGGAGATTTTCACAACTTCTTTATACTCGAAAAAAAATATTATTTTGCCACTCGAATTGCAATTTTTTTAAAGGGGTTGACCTTCAAATTTTGGAGATTTTCACTATGTTTCCATGTTGGGAAAAAAAATATATTATTTTGCCACTCGAATTGCAATTTTTTTAAAGGGGGTTAACCTTAAAACTTTGGAGATTTTCACTACGTTTCCACGCTCGGAAAAAAAAATATTATTTTGCGACTCGATTTGTAATTTTTTTAAACGGGTTAACCTTCAAATTTTGGAGATTTTCAACACTTTTCCATACTCGAAAAAAAATATATTATTTTGCCACTCGAATTGCAATTTTTTTAAAGGGTTTAACCTTCAAATTTTGGAGATTTTCACTACGTTTCCATGCTCGAAAAAAAATATATTATTTTGCCACTCGAATTGCTATTTTTTTAAAGGGCTTAACCTTCAAATTTAGGAGATTTTCACTACGTTTCTATGCTCGAAAAAAAAATATATTATTTTGCCACTCGAATTGCAATTTTTTTAAAGGGGTTAACCTTCAAATGTTGGAGATTTTCACTACGTTTCCATGCTCGAAAAAAAATATATTATTTTGCCACTCGAATTGCAATTTTTTTAAAGGGTAACACCTTCAAATTTTGGAGATTTTCAACACTTTTCCATACTCGAAAAAAATATATTATTTTGCCACTCGAATTGCAATTTTTTTAAAGGAACACCTTCAAATTTTGGAGATTTTCAACACTTTTCCATACTCGAAAAAAAAATATATTATTTTTCCACTCGAATTGCAATTTTTTTAAAAGTGTTAACCTTCAAATTTTGGAGATTTTCACTACGTTTCCATGCTCGAAAAAAAATATTATTTTGCCACTCGAATTGCAATTTTTTTAAAGGAGTTGTTAACCTTCAAATTTTGGAGATTTTAAACACTTTTCCATACTCGAAAAAAAAATATATTATTTTGCCACTCGAATTGCAATTTTTTTTATAGGGGGGGTTAACCTTCACAACTTTTTTATAGTCGAAAAAAAATATTATTTTGCCACTCAAATTGCAATTTTTTTAAAGGGGTTGACCTTCAAATTTTGGAGATTTTCACTACGTTTCCATGTTTGAAAAAAAATATATTATTTTGCCACTCGAATTGCAATTTTTTTAAAGGGGAGGTTAACCTTCAAATTTTGGAGATTTTCACTACGTTTCCATGTTTGAAAAAAAATATACTCCCTCCGTCCCATTATTAATGTCTCACTTGCCTTTTTTGGTTATCCCATTATTTATGTCTCATACCAAATAAGGAAATAAATGAGTGGACCACAATCAATCTAAGCAAGTGGACCACACCCCTTTATACTTTTACACCACAACGTTACACCTTTATCTCCACTATCTTAATTATTGTACCCAGTCCCAATGGGATATAAGTAATGGGACGGAGGGAGTAATATTTTGCCACTCGAATTGCAATTTTTTTAAAGGGGTTAACCTTCAAATTTTGGAGATTTTCAACAGTTTTCCATACTCGAAAAAAAATATATTATTTTGCCACTCGAATTGCAATTTTTTTAAAGGTAACATCTTCAAATTTTGGAGATTTTCAAAACTTTTCCATACTCGAAAAAAAATATATTATTTTGCCACTCGAATTGCAATTTTTTTAAAGGGGTTAACCTTCAAATTTTGGAGATTTTCACTACGTTTCCATGCTCGAAAAAAAAATATTATTTTGCCACTCGAATTGCAATTTTTTTAAAGGGGTTGTTAACCTTCAAATTTTGGAGATTTTCAACACTTTTCCATACTCGAAAAAAAATATATTATTTTGCCACTCGAATTTCAATTTTTTTGAAGGGTTAACCTTCAAATTTTGTAGATTTTCCCTTCAAATTTTGCCACTCGAATTGCAATTTTTTTAAAGGGGGGCTTCACAACTTTTTTATACTCGAAAAAAATATATTATTTTGCCACTCGAATTGCAATTTTTTTAAAGGGGTTGACCTTCAAATTTTGGAGATTTTCACTACGTTTCCATGTGTCAAAAAAAATATATCATTTTGCCACTCGAATTGCAATTTTTTTAAAGGGGAGGTTAACCTTCAAATTTTAGAGATTTTCACTACGTTTCCATGTTTGAAAAAAAATATACTCCCCGCGTCCCATTATTAATGTCCCACTTGCCTTTTTTGGTTATCTCATTATTTATGTCACATACCAAATAAGGAAATAAATTAGTGGACTGCAATCAATCTAAGCAAGTGGACCACACCCCTTTCTACTTTTACACCACAACGTTACACCTTTACCTCCACTATCTTAATTACCGTACCCAGTCCCAATGGGATATAAGTAATGGGACGGAGGGAGTATTATTTTGCCACTCGAATTGCAATTTTTTTTAAAGGAGTTAATCTTCAAATTTTGGAGATTTTCAAAACTTTTCCATACTCGAAAAAAAATATATTATTTTGCCACTCGAATTGCAATTTTTTTAAAGGGGTTAACACTTTCAAATTTTGGAGATTTTCAACCCTTTTCCAAACTCAAAAAAAAATATATTATTTTGCCACTAGAATTGCAATTTTTTTAAAGGCGTTATCCTTCAAATTTTGGAGATTTTCACTACGTTTTCATGCTCGAATAAAAAATATTATTTTGCCACTCGAATTGTAATTTTTTTAAAGGGGTTAACCTTCAAATTTTGGAGATTTTCACTACGTTTCCATGCTCGAAAAAAAATATATTAAATTTTGGAGATTTTCAACCCTTTTCCATACTCGAAAAAAAATACATTATTTTGCCACTCGAATTGAATTTTTTTTTAAGGGGTTAACCTTCAAATTTTGGAGATTTTCACTACGTTTCCATGCTCGAAAAAAAATTTATTTTGCCATTCGAATTGCAATTTTTTGAAAACCTTCAAATTTTGGAGATTTCACTACGATTCCATGAAGGAAAAAAAAATATATTATTTTGCCACTCGAATTGAAATTTTTTTAAAGGGGTTAGCCTTCAAATTTTGGAGATTTTCACAACTTTTTTATCTCGAAAAAAAATATATTATTTTGCCACTCGAATTGCAATTTTTTTTAAAAGGGGTTAACCTTCAAATTTTGGAGATTTTCACAACGTTTCCATGCTCGAAAAAAAAATTATTTTGCCACTCGAGTTGCAATTTTTTTAAGGGGTTAACCTTCAAATTTTGGAGATTTTCACAACTTTTTTATACTAAAAAAAGATATAATTTTTCCACTCGAATTGCAATTTTTTTAAAGGGTAACTCCTTCAAATTTTTGAGATTTTCAACACATTTCCACACTCGAAAAAAATATATTATTTTGCCACTCGAATTGCAATTTTTTTAAAGGGGTTGTTAACTTTCAAATTTTTGAGATTTTCAACACTTTTGCATACTCGAAAAAAAATATATTATTTTGCCACTAGAGTTGCAATTTTTTTTAAGGGGTTAACCTTCAAATTTTGGAGATTTTCACTACGTTTCCATGTTAGAAAAAAAATATATTATTTTGCGACTCGAATAGCAATTTTTTTAAAGGGTTTAACCTTTAGATTATGGAGATTTTCACAACTTTTTTATACTCGAAAAAAAAAATATTATTTTGCCACTCGAATTGCAATTTTTTTAAAGGGGTTGACCTTCAAATTTTGGAGATTTTCACTATGTTTCCATGTTGGAAAAAAAATATACTCCCTCCGTCCCATTCGACTTGTCTAGTTTTCCTTTTTGGGCTGTCCCGCTCGACTTGTCTAGTTTCCAAAAAAGGAAGTCTAATCATTACACAACATACCACTTTTTCTTTGTGGGACCTACCTCTTTACACACAATCACACACTCATCTACACACAACCACCCACTCTTCTTAATCTCCGTGCCCAAAAGAAACAAGACAAGTGGAATGGGACGGAGGGAGTATTATTTTGCCACTCTAATTGCAATTTTTTTAAAGGGGGTTAACCTTCAAACTTTGGAGATTTTCACTACGTTTCCACGCTCGGAAAAAAAAAATATTTTGCGACTCGAATTGTAATTTTTTTAAACAGGTTAACCTTCGAATTTTGGAGATTTTCAACACTTTTCCATACTCGAAAAAAAATATATTATTTTGCCACTCGAATTGCAATTTTTTTAAAGGGTTTAACCTTCAAATTTTGGAGATTTTCACTACGTTTCCATGCTCGAAAAAATATATATTATTTTGCCACTCGAATTGCAATTTTTTTAAAGGGCTTAACCTTCAAATTTAGGAGATTTTCACTACGTTTCTATGCTCGAAAAAAAAATATATTATTTTGCCACTCGAATTGCAATTTTTTTAAAGGGGTTAACCTTCAAATGTTGGAGATTTTCACTACGTTTCCATGCTCGAAAAAATATATATTATTTTGCCACTCAAATTGCAATTTTTTTAAAGGGTAACACCTTCAAATTTTGGAGATTTTCAACACTTTTCCATACTCGAAAAAAATATATTATTTTGCCACTCGAATTGCAATTTTTTTAAAGGAACACCTTCAAATTTTGGAGATTTTCAACACTTTTCCATACTCGAAAAAAAATATATTATTTTGCCACACAAATTGCAATTTTTTTAAAGTGTTGTTGGGTGATGATTCTATCCTCAGCATAGTCTTACTTTGTGGGAAATGATTCTATCTTCTATACTGAACCATGCTCAGCAGCCTAATGCTCTGAATATTGAGAAGATTTGAAGATCCCAAAACCCTATCTGATTGGTGAACCATTCCATTGTAATCGTTATTTTTTTTGTCTCTGAGGTTTCAGACTCAGTAGACACTCTGCTCTGATCAAGGCGCTCAGTAGATTATCTGCCTTAACACCAGAAGTAGAAGACTCGGTGATACTTGGACTCGGCGGGAGCAAGATATCGAAAGAGTCAGTAGAACCGGACTCGGCGGGAGCAGGTTCATCGAACTCGAGCCGATCTTCGTAGACTTTACTCAGCTATCTACCTACTGAATACGGGATCAGACTCAGCATCGGTAGACAGTCTTCTGAACTGTCAGATACTTTTGAAAAACAATCAGCATTGTCATATACGAGGAAGAGAGAAGTCAGCTTCAGTTTGCCTTGAAGTCTGTACTGTCTCAACCACTCTATCCGCCTCGACGAATGACAAGAACACACGTGTTTTCTCACCTGCTAAAGCTGCAGTCAACCCTTTACCTAAAAAGGTGGGAAAGCACACTGTTACCTACTTCAAAAGAGCCGTTTGCTACCAAAAGAGAGAGAAAGAAGAAGATCGTCTCCAACGGATCTTTTCCAATCTCTGCTCTATAAATAGAGGGATATTTCAAGAAGAGAGAAGTGCATAAGCTTAAACGACGAAAACATACACAAGCATTAAAACGAGCTAGAACCAAAAAACCCTAAGTCTTCCGCAAGAACTTGAAGATCTATCTCCGGCGAAAGACTACCTTCTCAGCTCATAGGGAACCAAGCTAAACTGTTAGAAGAGCCTCTAGTATCCAAATCAACGATACACGAACCTAAAGCTTATTTCAGTTGTTCGTCGATCTAGAAGCTACATTCTCATTCCCTATCCCTCTAACCCTAAGCTCAACCGAATATACTTATAGCTTAGACGAAGGAGTTCATATTTGAACCTAATCCTTATTGTAAAAGGACTCCTTCATAGTTGGAGAAGTTTGTCAAACACTTTAGTTTGATGCCTTTGTAAACTGGGACTTGCTCAGTATAATCCCCAAGCCACAGCTTTGTCCTGTGCACAAGCTGACTGAGACTAACTCAGTATAATAAATAGCCTCCTGAACTTTCGGGACAGTGGACGTAGGATCGATTGATATCCGAACCACTTTAAAAATCTGTGTCTCGTTATTGCTTTCTGATTACTGTTGCATTGATTTTACTGTTCATACTGAAAATCTTCTTTAAAATCATACAACTGTCTCAAGATATCGAACTGTCTACTTGCTGAACTGAGACTTGCATAAAACGGTTTTCCACTCAACTGATTAGGGCCTACACTTTTCCGCACCGCTGAACTCTACCTGTTTGATCGGTCGACTCGATCGGCCCAGCGGATCTCGGTAGAGTCGGACTCATTCTTTAAGACTCTTTGCCACACACGATTCAGAAACAGCTATTTGGTCTGCTGAATTATTTCAGTACGGCACTTTCCTGAACAGGACTGTTCGTGTTCGAAGTTGAGAAAATCGGATTCATGTGTATTCACCCCCCCCCCCTCTACACCTGACCGTACACTCGGGACCAACAATTGGTATCAAAGCGGGAGTTCTTTAAGACTCTTGTTATCTTGAAACTGGTCTACTTGAACGGATCCGGAAAATCATTTTCACTGCATATCACTCTACATTCATATCATTATTTTTATATGGCTGATATGTCAGGGATAAGAATGGTACCCATGTTCTCGGTAGAGAATTATGCAGTATGGCGAGTCAGAATGGAAGCACATCTGACATCCCTCCATGATAGTATGATTGAAGTGCTTGAAGATGGACCTATTGTTCCCATGATCGATAGTGTCGTGACTCAGGCCCCAGCTGAAGGAGGAGGAATGGTGACTGGGAAGAAGATCCCTAAAGACAGAAGTCTCTTCACTCCTGAAGAGATGAAGCTTCACAACTTAGACCGAGTCGTCAGAAATGCCATACTGACCACTCTTAGTGATTCTTATCTTGGCAGGGTTCAGGAAAGCAAAACGGCAAAGGAACTCTGGGACGCTCTAGCGCTACTGAGTCGTGGAACTCGTAAAATAAAAGCTAACAAACGGCGCCTGGAACTCCAAAAGCTGGAAAGTCTGTCTCTCATGCCTGGTGACAAAATAGAAGATCTGAACGTCAGATTTACGAATCTGATGAATTCCATCAATGGGCTGGGAAAGATATTCAGCAATCGAGAAATGAATCTCAAGATACTGAGGGCACTGCCGGACGGACACTGGACACCTTTTGCCACCTTATTGCGACATTCTGATTTAGATGTTGTCTCTCCTGACCATATCTTTTCAGAACTTCAGGCAGAAGAGTTTGAGTTCGACAAACCTCAACGAAAGCAAAGAGCTGAAGCTGACAATAAAATTGACCATGCCTTCAAAGCATCAGTCAGCATAGCGTCTCCAGCGACAAGCAAGACAACGAGTAAGACTGAACCTTCACTCAATGATCTACAAGAAGGAAGTCTCGCTCAGAAGTACGCGTTGCTCGCTGTGAAGTATCAGAAGGAGAAGGAGAGGCGCAGAAAACTGACTAAAGCATACCGAGACACAAAAGGTAAGTCATATTATACTCCAAAACGCACTCTTGACTCACAATCTTTTGAATGCAGAAAGAAGGATGACTCAGCACCATCAAAGGATAGTAAAAGCAAAGAAGAAAGAGTCATCACTTGCTACAATCGCAAAAAAGCCGGGACACTATCAATATGATTGTCCCGAGCTCGGAGTCCTGAACGCGCAGCACGTAAGGCAAGGAGAGAGAAATTCGCCCAGAAGAGACAATCCTATATTGCAGGCGAGATCTCAGACGACTCAGAAGAAGTCGACTCCTTCATGGACTCATCTGACGATGAAGCAGCTTTCATGGCCTTAGAGCATGAAGCTGAAGAAACAACGAAAAGTGCCTAATGGCGAGGAGAAGAGGATGAGGTAAACTCTCATGAACCACTTAATTCCTCTTCACAATGCACACACGACAACATTTTCGGTGCAGATGGGAATTTGGACATCACGACCGCCTATGAAGAATTATTAGATGAACAAATTCAAATGAGTGCGGCTCGAGAAGACTCTTCAGAATTGGATACCCCGAAAGTGGAAAATCGAGACTTTCTCGAGAGTCGGCCGCTATCGGAGCCGAAGGACTTATGTTGAGACTCGGGGAGGAGATGAACTCTCCGATGACCAAGTCTCGAAGCATCAAGAAGATCGAATTTCGTTTTGACCAATGACTTGACTCAGAAAGATACTGAACTGAGTCTACTGAAGCAAGAACTGTCAGGACTTCAGACCAAGCACGACATACTGAAAAAGAGTGATGGTGTCTGGAAGAGCCTGATGACTGAGCATTACATGGGCGCCGAAAAGAAGCCGGAGGCTATGCTTGCAAGCAACAAGCCCAAGCACCGTAAGGAAGGACTTGGTTTCAACCAGGAAGCTTCCTCATCTCGCCCCGTACACTCGAGTGCGTCTAACTGATAGGTTTGTTCGAGGAGAAACAATCAATGCAAATATTCTGAACCCCTCAGCAAAGAACAAACAAAAGATGAAAGCACCTCATCCTACGCATCGGATTCGACCGGAAGATCGGTACCAAGACACCCCGGTTCGGTCAAGGGGGAACTAGCGAGTCAAGTGGACCGATCGGTATGGACCACCTCGCTTGACACATCCAGCTCAATATGGGTCATATTACTATGATCCTATAGTCAGAAGAGGTTCCAAGAGTCGAAAAAGAAGAAAAACGCACAAAAGGCAAAGGTCGGCATCCACCAACTAAGAAGATCCGGACTCCCGAACCCGAACGGCTCTAAGAAGTCGGCTTTGACCGATCCAAGTGGTCAAGTATGTTGACTCAAGTGGAAAGAAACTGTCTGAAACCACCAGGGTTGTTAGACAGATTTGGGTTACTAAAACTAACATCTAAGGACCCAAAAACAAAATAAAGGGTACTTGAATATAATTCTATTTTGCAGGTGCACAAAGATCCTTGGTATGTGGACAGTGGATGCTCAAGACATATGACTTACCAAAGGAACCTACTGAAGAATTATATAGTCAAGAAGGACCCCGAGTGAGTTTGGAGACAATGCAAAAGGCTATACAAGAGGATATGGAGCACTCGAGCATTGGACCGCCACGGCTCTAGAGTATCATATGTTGAAGGACTTCAGCATAATCTTCTCTCTGTTAGTCAATTCTGTGATAACTCGAATAGAGTGATTTTTGACACTGGTTTATGTGATGTCATTGATAAATCCACATGGAAAACAGTGTTATCAGGTTCGCGTAAAAAGAATATATATGTAGCTGACTGGAACTCAGCAGAACCGAAGCTTGTCTGCTGGGCGAAGAACGACAACCGTACGGGATGGCTTTGGCATAGGAGACTCAGCCACCTCAACTTCAAAACGCTCAACAAACTAGCAAGGAACACTCTAGCAAGAGGACTGCCGAATGAAGTATTCAGCAAAGACACTCAGTGTGAAGCATGTCTGAAGGGAAAGCAAACGAGGAATCAAAATCCACCTGTTCCATCTCCTTCCACTGATGGAATCCTTCAGTTGCTACATATGGATTTGTTCGGTCCAGTCTCTCCACTGACGATCAGAGGCAAGAAATATGCTTTAGTGGTCATCGATGACTACTCGCGCTACACATGGGTCATATTCATTGCCAACAAGTTTGACGTCAAAACAGAGTTACCAACGCTTCTGAAAAAGCTCAGTGTCGAGAAGAACACCAAGATAATCAAAATTCGTTCTGACAGAGGAACTGAGTTCCTTAATTCCATGGTAGAGGAGTTACGCAAAAACGAAGGAATTGAGCATGAGACATCTGCTGCGCGCACCCCTCGAGAACGGGGTTGCTGAACGAAAGAATCGCACACTCAAAGAAGCAAAGAAGAACTCTACTCGCAGACTCGGGACTCCCAACCAAATTCCAGGCGCAGAAACCGACACCGCATGTTATACTGGAATCGATCTCTACTGACAAAGCAAAGATAAGAGAACACCAAATGAACTATGGAACGAGGAAGCCTTCTTTATCTTATTTCCATATCTTTGGTTGTTCATGCTTTATCCACAATAATGGGAAAGATCAGCGAAGACTTTTGATAGCAAGTCGGATCGGGGAGTTTTCTTAGGATACTCTC